>OY735240.1:8989023-9016523 GCA_963457665.1 Thysanoteuthis rhombus | reverse complement strand
CTAATTGTAAAATCATATATTTTGTATTTAGGCGTATGTCCCCCTCCCTCTCTCTCTCTCTCTCTCTCTCTCTCTCTATATATATATATATATATATATATATATATATGGTTATTTAAGACCTTCCCTAAGCAGTAATGGTCGAAATTCTTGAAAGAATGGTAGTTGGTCGGAGAGAAGTTTGGTAAATAAGCTGGGTGAGATAGAGTTTCGTAGCCTAGTTCGTTCAATGTTTGCACGGTCAACGTTTAATTCCTCTGCAACTGCTCGAGTCGTTCTGCGTAAGCCTGCCTTAATTGAATGTCCTCAATCAAGTCCATCCCTCCAAGGTTCTCGTCTGCGTTTCTAAATTTTAGTTACCAATATTGAGCTGTGTATTCGTTGACGGTCCCTCGGTCAAATAGTTAATTGCGAGCAGTTTCTGCTCTTTTACGTCCCATTCTGAACTTGTGCAGCAAAGTTGTGCGATTTTGCTTTTCTTCCATTTTTGATTTGACATCCGTAAATAAACCAGAATAAATAATGAAAAGAAAGTTAAGCTTAAATGAATAAAGGAGAAATTGAACAACATTAAGTGAAGTCTATACAATGGTATATTACATGAAGATAGTTAAAGCATATTTTAAAATATTAGATAATTATTCCAAAAATAAGCATACAAATTTACTATTACAAAAACTTCAAATATTTCAGCATCAACTTAATGTATGTGAGTATGTATGTGTGAGTGGAAAGTGGAAAAATTTTTCCGACAATGTGTAATCTATTATTTTAAGAATTTGGGAAAACGACTAAATTATAAATTTTTCATACATTTTTTTTCCGTTTCCGATAATGGATTTCGCAAAAACTGATAGCATCGTCGGATCGGATTTAAATATTTTTTTACCAAACATATGAGGTCCAATGAGACAAAATTCTAAGAAATAGGAGCTAAATTTTTTAAAGTATTTGAGAGAGAACGAAATAACACCACTGAAACATGATACTATCATGCGGTCCCCATAACAATGTTAGACCTCATATATTATTTAAAGTTATTTAAATCCTATCTGACGACGCCATTGACTGCGAAATACCATATCGAAAATTAAAAAATATATGAAAAATTTAAAATTTAGTCGTTTCTCCAAGTTGTCGAATTAATAAACACACACGCACGCTCACACACACACACACACACACACACACACACACACACACACACACACATATATATATATATATATATATATATATATATATGTGTGTGTGTGTGTGTGTATATATATATATATATATATATATATATATATATATATATATACTTACTAGTTACTACTTTTTGGAGGTTTAAAGAAAAAATAAACTCAAAAGACAGTAAAGTTGAATTTATTTAATTTACTCTGAGTGCTATCTACATTGCATGTAGATAGAACATTGTAATGATACCAGGGAAAAAATCAAATCTGATATGCATACTTAATGGACCTAGGGGAAGAAATCAGACTATTTGATGTTTGAAAAAATATTTACGGGTTTTAGAGGGAAGGTTCTGTTTACAATGTAACTATGACATGAAGCTGAAAATTTACTTCTCGTTCATTTGTGCAGCTTTTGGGTAGCTCCACCAAATTTAGTACGTATGCACATGGACCTAGGGGGAGAACTTGGACTATTGGGGGGGGGGTTCAATGATTTCAATGATTTTAGAATGGGGTTTTATTTGAAATGCTAAATGCAATACTGAACAATAATTTCTCGTTCAATATATGTATATATTGATATACATATACCGGACGGTTTCCAGCTTGTATATATACACACACGCACACATTGGTGTTAGTTAATGCTTATAAAGGTCATCAACAAGTATATAACTGAATGAAAATCATGTAAGTGCTTAAAAGTGTAATTTAATGATATAACTCCCCAATACGGTAATTTCTTCCTGAAACTCTATTTGAACAATCTCCAGCGCTAAGTCTACGTTATTTTTTACAAAACTGTAGAGTTTCTGATTTTTCTATAGAAACGTATTTTAAATCAGAAGGAAAGGGATTGTCAGTGGTCAGATACCAAGGCAGATAATACTGATAGATTAAGAATAAGGAAGAAAGGGGTAGTCAGGAATCAATGCAAATGTTACTGGCAGAACAAGGTTATCATATGCATAATGTAAATGCATTGCCTTGAAAACCAGGAAGTAAGGTATTGTCAGCAGTCAGGAATTAATACACATATTACTTGACAAAATAGAGCTGACCACAGTATAATCAAGAGAAATACATGAACATTTTGAAAGAGATTTGATGAGTAAGAAAACAAAAGAAAAAAGAAATGAAAATAATGACGAAGTTTAAAACAAAAAAGATGACACTCGGAAAAAAATGGAAGATTTGGAAAGCTAATATAGATTTCATCTTGCGCAGGGGTAAGCAGGTAGAATCCACCATGTAATTTCGTGATATACTTTTTCAACAACTACGGAAAAAAACAATTTAATTTCCATACGAACCTTCAAGTTTCACGCACTCGCACTTTCGATGATAAAAACGGCGCAAAAATAAAATAAATAAAACAACCTTATTTCCTGCAAATCTTCAACGTTTTATACACTCATTCCTTCGACGTCAAAAATGGCGCACAATTAAAAAATAACGATTTAATTTATTCAAAGAAATAAATAAAATTATTATTTACTTCTGTTTTCTTTCATGCAGAAGATAATCCTGTAAGCCTTGTTCATTTTATAACTAACAAGATTATCTCCATTTTATGCACGTAAACAAGGATTCTACCATCAAGCATTCCCTTTTTCGTGACCAATCCATTTGCACTTGTTCTACCTGTGAATTCCCTTTGATTTTATTCCGATATCACGGATCCCCAAACCATATCTTATAAAGCGAACTTGGCGTTCGTTTCTTGTAAAGAGATTACTTGTAGTTTTGTACGTTATGAATAATAATGGCTTTACAAATTATCGTTTCTCTCCAACAAACTATAATGACTAGCTGGAAGTTAACCAAGAAAGAATTCCAATACTACCATAACTAGCTGGAAGTTAACAAATATACAATTATTACCGTGACCAAAACCTATTATATTATTTCATAATAGCCGTTTTTGAACCAATTTTTAAAAACCTTTGACTTCAACCAGAGTCTAAAACGGTTCGTATAGTACGTAGATGGACTGGATACACACACATGCAAAATTCACATCTGATTTCTTCCCCTCATAAAAATTGCAGGGTTTACGTTCGCTCTCAACCTGATAATAGTGATCTGATTTCCATCTATTTCAATATGATATTAAAAGTCTGATTCTTTAAGACAAATTTGGCATGTGTACTCAATAGACATGGGGAGGGGGTTACAGCAAAATATATACAATACCACTAGGCCAACTAATAATAAAAAAACTTTCAAAATATTGAAATAGTTACACGTAGGTGTTACACCGTCGCTGTTTACAATATTCTTCAAATTGGCTAACACACAAATTTTTGCTCGATGGAACTGTCTTATTTTGGGGGAGTCGGCTTGTTCCTTTACTGTCATATCCTGCTCTATGCTGCTACGATTAAACTTTAAAGATGCCCGATAATTAATTCAAGTTTATGCCTACATTCATTCGCCTGATAGTTAATTCAAGTTTATGCTTATATTAACCGGATAGTTAATTCAAGTTCATGCTTATTTTCGCGAGATAGTTAATTCAGGTTTATTCCTGTATTCAACTGATAGTTAGCTCAAGTTTATGCCAGTATTCACCAGATAGGCGAGTACAGGCATAAACTTGGTTAACCACCTTTAAAGTTATCGTCTGCTTCTCGCAGCATAAAGAAAGTAATGGCCAGAAAGAAACAAGGAGACAAAGATGTTCTGCTAATAATGAAATGGCGCAGATCTGAAGATTTTGTATTGTTCATTTCTGTGTATTCTCGATTATAAGAGTAAAAGCTGGTTTGGTTTTGGGGATTTATATTTTTTATCGGCGAAGAAAAACAAACAGAAAAGAGTTGATGTGAATGTTCAAAATGGCTGAATTCAAACACGTACGCATGCATCTTCAAATACACGAACATAAGCAAAAATACAATACAAGGTGTGTAAAAAGAAACGAGATCGAGGCTGCTAATTATGTGACTCAATATCCACTCACTAATGAATTACATTGTAGAGATGTGCAATATCTGAACACCATATTTGCCCAGTCTCGAATCAATTAACCATTTATATTTCGTTTGAACAAATAGTGATTATCTAGAATTGTGGGTCCTGCGAAATGAATTCTGGGGTTCTGCAAATAAGGTATCTTTCAATAATATTTAATGAACATTTAATTTATTTTTAAAAAATCAAACAATTAAAAACAAATTTTCCTTAAATTCCACGAGATTAGTTATATAGTTTTCCTTCCGCGAGATAAGGTACCTTTTTTAAAAAATTAATGAAAATTTATTTAATAGAAAAATTAAACAATCAAAAACAGATTTTTTTCTTTAATTTGAATGTTTCATTTAATATATGTTGTTTTTATATAGATATATTCTCTCTCTAGATCAAATCTGTTTCATTCAATGTCTTATCAAATTACGGTGGCAGGCCTTCGTCGTAAAAATGTAGGTATGGCATCCACGATTTTTTGAAAATTGTGTAAAGGTTCCGCGATGAAATAAGATTGGGAACCACTGATCTAGAAGCTCTTTTTTCGTCTTTAATATGAAAAAGCTGTTTACATAATCCGTTATATCACGGGTGAGATTTATCAAACGAAATACATCAAAACTTTCATCCATTGCAATGATTACAAATTAGGTGAAACTGCGAACACTGAAATTTATACGTGTAAGGGAGTATCGAAATTGGCAATAGATCTAAATTTAGATATAAAATATCTAAATTGGCAAAACTGTAGAGAAGTGGCCAAAATACTTCGAAGCCGACGAACAGACAATCATTTTACTATCATGGTAGGCTGCTTCACACACCATAAAGTCCACCCTTCCAAACATGCACCTTTGGAAGGGGAATGACGATTCTTGGTTATTTGGTGCGGGAAGGGAATGGAAAAATGTAAAGAATTTAGCAAGAATTCCATAAAAAACAATGTCAACCTCTCTTCCTGTTTCTCTAGCCCCCCCCTCTCTCCGACTCTCTCTTTCACTCTTACTCACTTGTACAGATGTTCCCCAGCCCTGTCACACGTACACACACACTCACAGATAATTCAGGAGGGTAAATGCCCCTGTTCGTCCCCGGTGGACGCCTATACTTGTATACACATGATTCAGAATTGAACGTAGCTTCTCTGGGGGCAGGGCCAGCTTTACACCTTGGAACTTCTGGCTCGGTGGGCCCCTCATACACTGAAATTGAAATACACGGCCAATCACAAAATTAGCTCATCCAAGTCCGTTTTTTACATGTAATTGGAACTGACAAATTATACATACGTAGAAAGGCTAAATGAGTTATATATCTGGATTGTATACATGTAAATATAACCAGCAAAACAAGTAAATATTTAGTATCCAATACTCAAATTACAGTCATTATTATCCACCAAAAGCACGTCTGAATGTTTGCCTGAATGTGATAGTCTACTGCAAAAGCCATGCGACACAACCACATGAAATTTGCTTTGGTTGCTCCTGGGAGAACTAGGCAGGTTTTTAGTAAGTTGAATTTTGACACCCCCTCCCATGATATGTTTGAGGCTGCGGGGTCGATTTCCAATTCAAGTAATTCTAAAATTCACATTTGTATTGGCTGCTGCATTGACTGTTAGCTGTTGGTTGATGATTGAAATTTAGTACGAATCTCAAAAAGGTGGTCGTGTTTCAATCTCTCTTCCTCTTTTACTTTCATATCGTAAAAAAGCTCAATCAATTAAAAATAAATTGGTTAAACAATACCTGGTTTCCATCTATCTACCTATTTATTTCGTCATTTTTTTTTTTTTTTTGCGGTAAAACATTTATAATACTGAGCATGAAAAAATGTTTGATATTTCCAAACACTTATCACTTTTTTGTTCAATGAAAGTTTACGATAGTGTAGTTGTAACTAAACCAATATTTTTGAGCGTAAAGAGAGGATGGTCCCAATTGCAAATTGATAAGTTTCACGCCCATACTCACTCGATATCAAAAACAGCACACAAATAGAAAGAGAGAAATTATGAGAAATAAGAGAATTAATGAAAGAAAAACAGAAGTAGATACGGTTAATATTTTGGCTGAATGGGTAGAAAACTGACCTGAATATAAAGGTTCTCTTTTAATTATTCAGCTGGTTTTGAAATTCAGTTCGAAAGGTCGGTCTATTTTGTCTCAGTTATCTTGAAACACCCACGCTTGTTTTCGAATCACCGTAGCCCCACGAATAGCCCGTCCGACGAAGCAGTCAAGTGGGCTACAGATTCTTCTCTTTTTGTTAGTCTGTATCTACGTGTGTGTGTGTGTGTGTGTTGTGTATGTCCTGGCGCTACTGGTCACATTTTGGGGGCAACAACATTAGAAATGTGTATGAGTATATTACTAGGCATCATCAGAGAATGTTTTTTTATTATTCAAAGAAGTGCTTTTGGGGGTCTCTTTGGTCATTTTGGACTGACAATGTCTAAATCTTTTTCTGGTATTTTTTTAAGATACT
Source organism: Thysanoteuthis rhombus (assembly GCA_963457665.1). Classification (NCBI taxonomy): domain Eukaryota; kingdom Metazoa; phylum Mollusca; class Cephalopoda; order Oegopsida; family Thysanoteuthidae; genus Thysanoteuthis; species Thysanoteuthis major. Next base: position 9,009,879 of record OY735240.1, on the reverse strand, counting down.
TGTTAATAAAAGATCTATTTTTTTTTTCAGATAACTTTTGATAATCATTTAGATAATTAGTCCTGGTACATGTGTGGGCTGTGGTGATTCATCTATGTGTTATGGACACCATTTGTTTATCATTAATAAGAAAAAGAACAAGTCATTCAATAGAATCTGCCATGTGACCAACGACTTTTGGCAACATGCCGTGTTTGGGTGATCAGTCGAAAGTTGGAAAAAGGGGTGATCAATGAAAAAGTTGAATAAGTTACTTCTCTTGCCTTTTGTTGGATAGTGAGTACTATAAATGTCTGAATTTTCAAAAAACAAGCGTCTCAAAGAGTAAGGGATCAGTTTAGCACAAACCCACACACTATAGACCTATTTTAGGTGATAATTTTTTTTAAAAAGAACTATTTTTATTGACATAGTATAGAATGAATATTGAAAATTTCAGCTCTCTAGCTCCATTAGTGTGGCCTGTGCGCTTGATACATATATAACCAGTCACCCAGCTGGAACTACTTCATAACTAAAGAAACCTACGTTGACAGAGTCGGTGACAATTTTGACTGAAAGTTTCTAACAGACACAGTTCAAAATCTGCGACATTGTTTGTACAATTTTTACTTCTTTTGTAAACATGTGTCAACATTTGTTCGAGTAATAAAATCATTTCTTTCTAATTGATTATTTAAGTTAGTCATTGTTGAAACGCCCGAAACAAAAATAAATAATCATTAGATCAAAAATGAAACTAAAACTATCGTCTGAAAAACAACATAATCAATTGAGAGAATTTATAGAATGTATACAATTAAAGGGTATACATTAGTAATAAACGCTGTATAGTTGGCTTTCTTTATTTCTTTCGTGAATTGAAATAAAAAGGGAATAATATGACGTACTGTAATGCAGAAAAGAAAAAAATCCCAATTTTTTGCCCAGTCTTCCTTTCATATGAACCGATTTAGATCTGGTTTGAAAGGTAAACTTTTTGGCTTTCATAGAACTGTCAACTTTCGCTGCAGTTGAGAAATAACAGCAACACTAATAAACAAATAGTAAACAAGTCAAGTATATTTGTTGTTGTTATTTATATACTGTTGTTATTCATCTGCTGTTTTGCTAAAGTTTCTTACCGTATTTATTCTTCCTAAGTGGTCACTCATCTAGATACTAAACAGGCTTATCGTTGCTCAACTTTGGTGACCTGGTAGGAATTGGTGCTCACATCATCATATAACCGTAACCCCTGCACCAAAAAAGAATCAAACTAGTCTTGTCAGAAGATTTTTTCCCCAAAGTATGGTATACCAACAGTGAAACTCGCACACAAAACTTAGTCTTGCTGGATTCTTTCTGACGTATAATTTCGTCACGTATTCGAGATTTCAATTATGACAATGAAAGGGATTCCATGGTACATCGATTCTTCTATCATGGTCATGAAGTGCCAAATGATGTTTTAAATAAATTTCAATAGTTTTTTAATCAGTCCAAAGTTCTTATATGAGTACAACTGTATGGCACAGTGACTTCTATACACTGGTCATAACGTAAAAGATCCTTAGAACAAAATGGTAAATATGCTATTCAATAAATTTGTCCTTCATTTTTGCTTAATTTTTGTTTATAAGAACTTGGGACATATAAAAAAAACTATTGAAATTTATTGAAATACTCTCCATTATTGTATTGTCCCAAACCTTATCTTCCTCGGCAAAGAACTGTTCCAGATTCCTTTTTCAGTCTTACTGAGAATAGTAACTTTTCATTACGAGAATTTCTTAAAGAAAATATTGATATGCAATATCTACTGAATACGGCAGGATAGTGAAAACTATTCTGCCAAGCTGTAACAATTCTTGAATGGTAATCAAAGGAATATGCGATTTAGTGCTATTTTGATGGAATATTACACTCTTTCTCTTGAATTGTTCCGGCTTTGGTTTCTAAGGGTTACCAAGCAATAACAAAATAGATAGATATGGTTTCTTTTTTCTGAAAAAATACTGGCAAATCATCTACCAATTTGAAGGTCATGTGATATAAATTTCACTCATCGCAAAATAATGTAAATATAACGGTCATGTGGCCCCGATAATGTTTCAAAACGGCAACCATATTCAAAATGGCTGCCATATTGAAAATGGCTGCCATATTCAGAATGACCATGAAATTCAAAGTGCACCGATGTGTGCTCCCAGCTTGAATTAGCCCATCCCAGGCGGTTTTCGTCGATTACTGCCCATAACTGGTCCGTCTGGAAGCATTACTTGTTCAGACCACACACACAGCATCACTTTATTTATATCGAAACGGGCCTTTGATACGGTTGGAGGTGGTTCATTTCCTTCGCTTCTATTCTCTTCTAAGTTTCACGTTATCGTAAAGTGTTCACTTCTCATCGCCCGTCTGAGATCTCGTAAAAGACGGCACCAACCAATTTCCATGGTTTGTATGACAGTCGGCATTGCGTAACTTTCATCAACAAGCGTTTGACACTTGACCGGGGCTATGGAATTTCAGACATGATAATAAAAACGTTCCGTGAGAAAACCTGGATGAAATTCTTTCAAAAAAAATATCCTGCAGTCAGCAAACAAACTTCTACCCACCCAACATCGAAAATAAGTTTGCTTATGCAGCAGATAGAGCAGCAGACAGTGCAAAAAGTTTTATTTGCATAAGGCTTTTATATATATATATATATATATATATATATATATATATATATATATATATATATATATTAGCTTTGTGCGGATAAAACCTCTAGCCCTGTCTACATTCACACACACACACACACACACACACACACACACACACACACACACACACACATATATGTATATATATATATATATATATATATATGTATATATATACATATATCAATCATAACAGTTTGGCTGAGATTAGCGCAATCATGGTTGAGCTAGGAAAGGCCTTTGTCCTGCAATGGGCATGATGGCTGATGATATATATATATATATATATATATATATATATATATATATTAGTTTTTTTTATGTGTTTAGTGTTTAAAGCTGTGAAGCTTTCTAAACTATGCACGCACACACACACACACACACACATACAGTTTGTTCTTGAATGTTTGTAGGAAATTCATAATGCTCCAAGACACTTGATAATACGCTACTGGCGTTGAAACAAAAGACCAGTTGTAGTATGACACTTGTATAATAAAATCATTAATGATTATATATATATATATATATATATATATATATATATATATATATATATGGACTATTGACATATAAGGATTAATAAACCTTACCACCAAAAACTTCACTCCCGAGTCTGTCTCACTCTCTAAAGTATACATTATATATATATGTATATATATATATATATATATATATATATATATATATATATATATATATATTGTGTGCGTGTGTGCGTGTGTGTTTGAGTGTGTGTGTGCGGTACAAATCAGGCTAGCAGTATAACATAACATAATAATATATCAATAATATAAAGCCACTTCTGAAATGTAATGGATTTATTTCATAGAGTGCTCGATACATACAACTTTATACTCATGGAGTTGAGTTGTTTTAGAGTAGAGCTGGAAATAGATAGTAGAATGTGGATTCGCTACACAAACTAGCTCATGTTTCTGCCCTCTCTGGGCCTCTTCAGGCGAATGATGGTCCATGTTTTTTTTTGGTCTATTTATTGGAATTAAATAGACCAAAAAAAAAAATAGACAATCATTCGCCTGATGAGGCCCGAAGAGAGCAGAAACATGAGCTAGTTTGTGTAACGAATCTGCATTCTACTATATATATATATATATATAGTGTCTAGAAAGTTTTATCACTTGAAACATTCAAAAAATTTCAATTTCCCAATATCTGTCAATGCAATTTATGTAATTTTCTTTGGTGTTTTTCCCTCTGTTTTACACACACTTTGTTATTATGGTACAATGAGTAAATTTTCTCCCATTGGGATCATCAATTGTTTACCACGTAACCATTTAAAAAAAGAACAGTTGTATTAACTTAGCACCCCAGCAGTGTTGATCGAACGCCATCTCCTTTCAGCTTTGATTTTAATATATAGCTTATGTCATACACGTATTTTGTTTATTTATATAGGGTATTATCGTAATGTATTGTATATGGATGTTATTTCATACTACACATCATATATATGCGCGAGCGCATATGTGTGAATAATGACAAAAGGAATGAACTGTAAAGAGTTGAGCGACCGGCCCAGTGTGATATTCATTTGAACATGATTTTAACAATTAGTGCAGTGCATGCCCCAAAGGTGAAGGTTTGGAAAGGTGTCGGACTTAAAGGTGTGTGGAGCAGCCTACCATAATTGTGATGTGAAATAAGTTTGTATTCGAATTCTATTCTAAAAAGCGAAAATCAAGAGAGATGATTTATCGAAACTATGAAGAAAGATTTATAATCTTTTAAAAAAAAATAGATTTCTCGAGAACCGCTGATCCAAACAACTTCAGACACGATACTGTGCAACCTTGGATGTTGTCAAATATATCATGTTAACTTCGTACAATGGCTTTGTAATCGTGATGCACGTACACACACATACAAATATGTCTTCATTGTTGTGAGATGTCCCTTATTAAACAAACCTGCACCCGTACATATTTATATGTATGGGTGTCTACTAGATTATTGAATAAATATACATCCTAATATAAAGCATGCGCGCTCGCAAGCACATATACATATATACTTATATATGTCTGATAGGGTAATTATATATATATATATATATATATATATATATATATATATATATATATATATCCCTGTATGAAGTAAATACTCCCCATTCCCCCCACTCTCTCTCACACACATTCACACACATATGAATATATGTGTATGTAGATAGATACTTACATAAATATACATTTTCCTGTAAATACTATAATTACCAGAATGTAAACAAACATGGGTTTGAAGATAGGTTTAAGGGTGTTATTTGAACTTCTGTGTCCGGTTGAAGTCTTGGTATCCTAATTGGCAAATCAAGCCTTGCTAAACGGCTATGGGTATGATGGTTCGAACCCCACCCGAGGCTTATTCTTTCTTTTTCCGATCAAAAGCTATTTACTCACAGCTGGGGATAATCGTCCAGATCAAAAGCTATTATGAAAAGCAACTAATAAAAGTAAGACGGTGGAAAAAAGTGGTATCTATCTATCAATATTTCTATCACAGTTCCATCTCGAAATTAACAATGAAGATTACGTCATTGAAATTCTCAAGACTTTATGTCTGGTCACACATTAAAACAGCTTGAGCTGGGTTGAGAGTTGAATAAAAAAACTCAAAAATTAGAATACTTGAATCATTAAAAAATAAATTACCTGATAAAATAGCTTTAGACTACTTAGTGCCGACCCATACTCAAATAACCCGCGATATATATATATATATATATATATATATATATATATATATATATATATATATATTTATTTATATACATATATATATATATATTTATATATATATATATTTATATATATATATATGTATGTATATATACATATATATATATATATATATACATACATATATATATATATATATGTACACACACACAAACGCACACACACATATATGTATATATATATATATATATAAAGTTCCTTCAAATCTCCCTCTCTGTCCCTCTCTTTCTCTCTCTCTCTCTCTCTCTCTTTGTTACCCTTTCAGTCTCTTCTTTCACCCTTCTCTAAAGATTTAATGCACACTCCTTTCCACCTACAAACATCAATAAACAACATCACGTGTTTTCCATTATACCTACCTTCACCTACTTCTGTAAGTACTTATATTTATATGTATACATATATTTGTGTGTGTGTTTACACTATATCGACATGCTTGTTTATTATTGACATTTTTATTTCGAAGCTGTCAAATGTTTTAGAACGTCATTAATGATGCATATCTACCCCAGATTTCCACCCTGACCCGTAATCTATACCCCTGTTACCCGTATTCCTTAGTGGTGATTATATTGACACAATCTCTACGCCCACAGTACAACGATCAGTGGTTACCCAGCATAACACCGAATGTTTACACTTTTGGTTTAGATACGATGACTTGACGCCGCGAGTGGAGATCCTAGAGGGTTCTTTCACGTGTTCAGGTCCCATCTGAGCCTGTATGTGAATAGTCAGGGTCCAGCGCTGTTGAGGTCTGCTGGGTTTTGGCTATGGAGGTCCGTTCCCCACCCTCAGAGGAGTAACCAGTCTGTACGATTACCTGCGCACATCCATACAATTTGTGTATATATATATATATATATATATATATATATATATATATATATATACATATATATACATATATATATATATATATATATATATATATATGTGTGTGTGTGTGTGTAAGATGCCAGCCTCTGGGTCTGAAGTGAAGGTTCGATCCTACCTCATGCTACTGGATGGGATAATGTACAGTCTACAGCCACACTGAAGAGTTGTAATACAACGAAACAGCTGTCTGTGGATGACAAAATTACTAATTACACATCGAGGTTGTGCGGATAACAGTAAGGCCCCAAGTTTTACAGCAGTGTCCTTCTCGTGTCGGATACCAAAGCTAGCTTTTGGGGTTTGCTAGCCATTTGTGGGAATATTCCGACGGTGGTTAAGCACTGGACGTGAACATTCTTTTGATGGAAGATGCCTGACGTAGCTGTAGAGCTCTACCGACCCTTTGGGGGAGTGTCATGATCCTACGACAGTTTCTGCTTGATATGAGGTGATTCTGAGCTGGCTGTTGAGGTTTGCAGTCCTTATATGTAGAGACAGACTAGATAAAACATATATATATATATATATATATATATATAGAGAGAGAGAGAGAGAGAGAGAGAGAGAGAGAGAGAGACGGAGAGAGTGAGTGAGTGAGTGAGTGAGTGATAGACTGACAGACTAGACAAAGCATATTTATATATATCATCATCATCATCAGTCTTTTAACGTCCATCGTTGGGCATAGACCTTCCCCAGAATCTGCCACATTTCTCTATCATGGGTATCGCAGAGCCAGTAGTTTCTGAATTAGTCTTGTTCATCTCTCCATCTTGTATTTAATCAGCCTCGATTCTACATGTAATCTCTGGGGATCCATGTTGTGCGTCGTGATATCCATCGGTTGTCTTTCATTCTTGCAACATGACCAACCCATTACCATTTGATTTTTCTAATTGATTCTATGATGTCTCGGACTCCCGTTTTCCTTTCTGATATATTTGTGCTGTCGTGTGATTTCACCAAGAGAGGTTAAGCATGATTCTCACATGTGCACGCTGCATGCTTCTCAGTTTGCAGGCCTGTCTCTTGGTTAAGTTCCATGTTTCAGCTCCATAAGTGACTATTGGGAGAATGCATTGGTTGTATACTCTTCTTTTTAGGATTATTGGGATCATCTTGTTTTTGAAGGTTGAGCTTGCTCTATCGAAGGCTTGCCATTAAATACGAAAGTCAAAACCAGGACAATATGACCCAATTAACATCCAGAGACAGACCGGATGAGGGAGAAAGAGGAAAAGGAAATAACTATTCTCATATTGAAATATTAAAACAAAATATTTGCCTGTCTGGAGACCTGCGTGAGCAATGTAACTCGAGTGACAGATTATATATATATATATATATATATATATATATATATATATATATATATATATATATATATATATATATATTTAAACATACATTTATTATATATGCTCACATGTACACATATGGACACACACACTCACACTCACACACACACACACACACACACACACACACACATATATATATATATATATATATATATATATATATATATATATATATATATTTGCACATACATATGCCCGACAGTGATTTATGAATTAATATATATATGTATTGGAGCGCCTTTCTGAGAGACACTAATGTTTTTACAGATGCCAACGCTGGCTGTGGGGGTCAGCTGTTTCATCGAAGGTGTAACCCGACAGTATGTCTACCTGTGCGCACACACATATTATTGATTATGTACTGCAGATTAGGTCAAAGAAACACTACCATATTTGCAGATGTCCAAGCTGACTGAAAAGGCGTGTCACCCTTGTAGTGGAATAACCCGACAGTGCGACTGCCTATATATATATATATATATATATATATATATATATATATATATATATATATATATATATATATATATATATATGGCTGTCGTGCTGAAATAAACGAATAGACCGAGAATAAACAAGATGAGAATTTTGGTCGAAAGCAGTTGTTTGGGCCTTTGAATTAGCGGCGGCAGTTTAGCTCAATACGAAGAGCATCGCTACGTTGAAGCAGCTTCAATATATATGCATATATATATATATATATATATATATATATATATATATATATATATATATATATATATATATATATATTGAAGCTTAGGTCCGAGCTCGGTGGAGAGGTCTGCAACCATTGTAAGAGAAGCACTCTGGCTTACAGCTAAGTTCTACAGATGTAGTTTTTCCTTTCTCTCTTCTCTAATACTTAACCCCTCTCCTTTCATTTAGTTTTACATATACCCTTCCCCTTTTCAGACCTCTACATCTTCTGATGGCCTCTCATATGTGTTTTATTCTTTAGATGCAATAAGATTAGAAATTTATCAGATTACAAACTTGAGCAACATAAAAGAAAGTTGTCTTTAAGTATAATACCTCTACTCTTAATTCTATGGGGTATCCAACGAATGACAATGGATTTTTTGAGATTTCACCGAAATAATGCCTCGTTCGACGTTTGTGTCCGGGCGTTCCAGGTTACATTTCAACGTGTGCTTGTGTCTCTTTTTAGGAGCAGCCCTGTTTTGTTCACCAGAGGACGGTTCACCGAACAACAGGGCTTTTCGAAGTCTATTTTCATCCTCGAAATAGGGTCTGCGTTTTTTTTTTTTGCAGCATGGCCTTGGTGCTGACGTGCTGGTGTTTTGGGGGTTTTCGTTGTCTGTTTTGAAATCGAGGATCGTGCGAAGACAGAGCTGGTTGAAGCGTTCGTGGAGGCGTATGTGGCGCCTGTCTGTGACCCGGGATTCAGCACCGTAAACGAGGATGGGCAGCTCAACAGCTCTGTATATCTTCAGTTTTAGAAGTCTGCCAAGGGCTCGGTTTGCCTTCGCTAGTAGGTTATCAATCTCCTCCTCTTGTTGAGTGTTCGTAGATATAACGCACCCCAACATACACCTTAGCCCAACGATAGACACAGTGATTCGAAATTCCTGCACTAGTTTTGGTGCAGCGGCTATGACTGAAGTTTCAAATAACTCCGTATTTATGCTTTGTATATTTGTTAGATAGATACCACACTCCTGTTATTTACTGTAATAGAAAAATTATCCCAATCAAAGGTGATAACTGACTAAAAACCGTTGACCTTAACAACTCAGACGTTCATAAAAGTTGAGGATCGTAGAATACTATAGTAACGGTTCAGAATCACTGAATCGAAATCGATAGCTTGGAAACATTAAGCGCAGGCCCTCGAAATTGAAGGACCTGTAGCATAGGCTATTTTTTACTACAGAGTTCACCCGGCACTGAACTTTGAATCACAAATCGCCAGTGTGGGACGGTGATTGAATATAAAGTCTTTTGTTTAACCTTGATGCCTTTTGTGCACATCATGTTGTAAGGCGAACTAATTCTCAGAAGGTAGGGTCAGTGACAGAGAGAAACGGAAATCTAGATCACATGATTTGCCAGACACCTGATGAATATTCATGAGCTTGCATCTTTATGAATATTCATAGATTGCAAAGATTGGTAGATGACATTGGACAATTACTCAAATTGATATTTATTTGCATGCACACTCACAACTGCCCGAACACACACCCACACACACCAATATATATATATATATATATATATATATATATATATACTAGCTGGGGTATCCGGCTTGACTAGGGAGAAAAAGAAATTCTTGCGCAGAATTTCTCAAAGTAGGGATTGCAACCCTCCAGGTGAGTCGAATATGCCAACATTGACCTTTTACGAAAATGCCAAAATTGACCTGATCTTGAATTGACCTTTGGAGGTCATCACAGGTCAGCACCTCCTATCCTACGACCAAGTCACCCTTGTGTGCAAAATTGACATGGTCCCAAATTGACACCAGAGATCTCTGCCATCAAGTTACCCCGGTACTCAAATTTGCAGTCCGTAGGATGCAGCCATCTTAGTAAGATTTCAAAATACCAAAATCGACCTGATCCTGAACAGACCTTCAGAGGTCACCAGAGGTCAATGCCATTTATCCCATGTTCATCCTTGGCAAAGTCTCACTTTTACAAAAATTTGAAGCTGTCTCCGTTAGATTTGAAAAGGGTTGTTAAAATTGACCTGACCTTGAATTATCTTCTCGAGATAACCAGTGGTCATGAATGCATATCCTATGTTCATCCTGTAGTCAAGTTGCCCTTGTACACAAATTTGCAACTTGCAGAGTATTGCTGTTTCCGTTAGATTTGAAAATGCCTATCAAAATTGAACTGACCTTGAATCTTCCTCTAGAGGTCATCAAAAGGCCAGCACCACCCAATCTATGTTCATTTTAGGGTCAAGTTACCCTTTGGACACGCATTTATGGCCTCTAGGTCGGAGCTATCTTCATCCAATTTAAATATGCCAAAATTGATAATCCCTTAGATTGACTTTAAGAGGTCGCTAGAGGTCATAGCCACCGATCCTATGTTTAAGCTAGGGTCAAGTTACCGTATTCATATATTTTCATCTCAGAGAGTGCAACCATTCAGGAGTCTATGAGAACATAATTATAATTATAAATTATAATTATAAATTCATTATTTTATTTGGATATCTACAACCATAGACAATATTTACACAACTTTAAGACGAATAAAAGATTCATAAGAACATATTCAATGAACATAGATACAAAAATATTTATGTTTTAATTCAATTTCTTTTGAAAATCGCATCAGATGTGTACATATACGTATAGATGATTTGATAGTGAGATGCATGTGTGCTTGTATGAATTTGTGTTCTTGCAAAACCCAATTTCTGCCAATCTCTCTTCGATCTTTGCAAAACGACATTTGTCGGCTAGACCTGGCTTGTTTTTCAACAATTTAGCCGATAAAAAAATCTACTTTGGCCCAAAACTCGACCTTTTAAAAAAATGATTAGTTATTTAATAAAAGTGAATGTACAATTTTTATCGATAATTTGTTCCTGGGTCTTCCAATATAGTTATTTGTTTCCTAAGTGGGCTTTAAGTTAGTATATGTAAGTAACATTTTCAGCGATCATATTTGCTGGTGATGGAAAAAATTAGCCAGACTTAGCCATTTTTATAAACATTTTTAGCTATAAATAGCAAACTATAGATTTGTGTTCAGATTTTAATCCTTTCCCAGCAGCAACGGACTGAAGTCACTCTTCCCACGAGAGAAGTACCTGCCAAATATATAAAAACAAATGAAAACAAAAAAAAATTCGATAAAAACCAGATAGGTAAGTAAATACGTAAATGACCTTGAGAACAGAAAGATTGCAAGATTAGAAAACAAAAGGCAGGGGTAATTTTTGACTTTTGGAGGATTTGGCATGAGAGAATATTTGTAATGATTTTCATGGCATTGTTTTTGAAGGGGAGAAACTTTTGCGGTTATTTCTCCCCCCACCCCTAATCTCTCTCTTGTTTCTCTCGATCTGTTTATCTATTTATCTCCAACTATTTATGTCTATCTATCAATCTATCTATCCGTCTCTATCTTCATATCTATCTATCTATCTATCCATCTATCTATCTATCTATCTATCTATCTATTCATATCTATATATTTATCTATCTACCTATGTCTCCATTATCTATCGATCTATCTATCCCAGTCCATCCATATCCCTCTCTCTCTGTCTCTGTCACTCACTTTATATATATATATATATATATATATATATATATATATATATATATATATATATAGGGGAAATTTTAATACACACTCACACAGCACACACCACTGATGATGAGAAGAATCCCAAAACATGTATGGACAATTTACTTATAACGATTAATAAACCTTACCTCCAAACACCTCACTCCCAAGTCTGTCTTACTCTATACAGTACACATAATATATATATATATATATATATATATATATATATATATATATATATATATATATATATATATATATATATATATATATATATATATATATATATATAGATACATACATACTAGTTGAATACCTGTCCAACAGATGGATTATTCGGCTTACATATATCTTTTGGGCACAAAATGAAATAAACCCATCACATGTCAGATATAGAATTACTGATTTGTACTTCAGTATATATATATATATATATATATATATATATATATATATATATATATATATATATATATATATATATATATATATATATATATTGAGGAGAAAGTTAGGGCCCAGTTCTGCTTTAGAGTATGAACACATAAAGTAAAAAAAAAAAATGTGCGGAAAGTAGGTTCCACTCTGGCATAATTGATACATTGTAAATGGAAACCCCCTCAAAAACCCTTTGAAAATATTTTTCTCAAAAAGTTTTTAAGCACCCCCCCCCATTTCCGTTGCGTAGGTATGCCAAATTTTGCTAGGCTGCGTCTATCTTCAGGTACTTTTTATAGCTTGACAAACAAATATGCAAACACACCGCGTGTGTGCACACACACACACACACACACACACACACACACACACATATACCCAAACAAACTCAAAATCATTGTTTTTTTAGTTGCCTGTTGTTCTTCCCCACAGGTTTCATCTGAAAGTTGGGACGCCCATCATGCTTTTGAGGAATCTAGATTCCCCCCAAGTTGGGCAATCGAACTCACCTACCTGTTAAGCAGCGTCTCCCGTATGTCATGGAGGCCACTTTCCTAATTAAGGTAAGCAAAAACGGAGGATGTGTTCATCCCCAGGATCACCATTATTCCAATTGACCTGACCTTTGAATTCCACTAATGAAATTCCCAGAGAAACTCAGTTTTGTCATGACCATCAACAAGGCATTCTCTCAAGGATGTTGACCCCAAGCTGACTTTTACATGCTTTTCCCATGGTCAGCTCTATTCTGGTTGATCTAGGGTTGGGTCCCCAAACAACCTTTTCATACTGGTACCCGATGGGAGAAGAACGAATGCTGTCTACCCGGAAGTTCTGTCAAAGTAAGTGACTACATCTGTTGTTTTGCTTCATGCATCACATTATTTTTCAGTAAGATATACCTTCACAGGTGAAAATAACGTGAAACATCTTTTATTCACCGGCTGAGTTTTGTAGGAATACATATATTAGAGAAAATAATTATCTGTTTTGACTGAATTACAATTACTGTCCCCCAGGCAAAGCCGGGTATCCTTGATAGTAATTGGTTGGTGCAATGACAATTGCAGTTTTTCACTATGATTTTAGAGCGGTATAACTTGGGATAAGTGTTACCAATCGGAGGAAGGAGTTTTAAAATCCTCTAAAAGTCCGTTAATCCCGAAAGCATAGAAATAGAACATGATTCTCTCCTGTGTACATTGCATGGTTTTCAGTTTGAGTGTCAAATATTTGGTTAGAAGATACACGACAGCAGTCACCGAAAAATTATTGAACAGAGGGTAAATGATAATGGTTTACAATACCTCTGATAAAAAAATAAACAAACTCCGCTGCAGTAGGGCCCAACTCCTTTGCTGCACTCGAATCTAAAAGGTAAACAAAACAGAATTAATTTTTCTATACAATGTTATTTCAAAACTCCGAGTCTCATTTCAACTCCTTTATTAGTACTTCCTGATAATGGGATTTGCAAACTTTGGCAAATCAAGTCGACTTGCGCTGGGCTTTGAACGTGGGAGTGAATTCGTCATCAATTTTTACGTACGTCACTGTTATTCGTGCTTGACTTGACCGGTTTTCGATCTGGACGTTGTCATTAGTCATTTCTGCTGAATACAAAAATGGAGTAAAAACTCAATGGTAGAAGTCTGACAATAACATAAATGATCGATGACTGTTTATTATCTGCATTGTGTATTAGAAAAAATCACCATTTTGGGATACAGACTGTGATGGATTACTCTCCGTAGCATATCAGAAACCGTTCACCAAAACTGTCATTGTAGGTCTCTTCAGTTTTCAAGTTGGTCCTGCTGGCTGGCTCACTATGAATGAATCACGCATATAGGCCGTAGCAATGGAACTTGGAATTAAAATTTTAACATTTATGATGATCATGATGATGATCATGATGATGATGATCATCATCATCATCATGATCATCATCATCATGATCATCATCATCATGATGATGATCATGATGATGATGATGATGGGCTTGGAGAAAGGTGTTCTGTTGACTACAAACTGATTATTATCACATTTTTTTTATTACTCTTTTATTCTTTTTTAAAAATTTTTTGTTTGTTGTTCTTGAAATTCAGCATTTTTATTACGTCATTAGAACATGAATGGTATTCTGTTTAACTACGTTTGTGGCATGAATAAAATTCCATTTTACTCCGTCATTTGTGTTTCTTAGCGTAATAGAAGACATCTGCACATTGGTAATTATTCTGCGTGTGGATAACCAAAAATACTGAAAAATAATCTCGCGTAAACTCAGTTAAACCAGTTTGTGCTCTAGCACCCACTCCCTTCTGGGCCCCGTACAAGCCAACGCGGCCTAATGGTTAATCTGTCACTACTACCACACCTGTAGGTGAATGAAAAAATATCTCTACGTTGGGATAGAGGGTGCCGGGCCGAACACATTGCTTGGATGTCCAAAGTTATGCAGTGCACAGAGACAAGTTTACGATTCGTCACGATCGTAAATTATGAGCACTCTGTCACGTAACCTGGCAGCTTTTATTCAAGTTTGCTTATGGCACTTACTTGAAAGGCTAGGTTTTGATATAAACACTGGTTTTGTTGTCATTGTTCAGGTGACACGTGGAACACTGTGACCTTCACTTCGGCAATGTTCGGACAGCCACGTCTGTTGCAAGCCCCTACTGGTGTCCAGACGGGTCTATGCAGGATAGGCATACGTAATGAAGTTTCAAAGGGGAAGTGTGGCGTGCACATGACCCTTCCCCCCTCATGTGCGTCCACAGAGGGATGGGGGTGCCTTTCTACGAATCAGGCTTTCTCACCTAAGTTGAGTGGGGTTTGAAAGCTGGAACCTCATATTTAATAGGATAATGGTGCTTTACAAGCGTTTTATGTAACTCCAATTAGATTTACCCGTATAAAAAGATGACTCTACAATTTCGCTGGTAACAGGGTTGTTGATAATAAGACATATTCCAAATATATGCTTTTGCCCCCGCCCCGAACCCTTGAAAAGTGACAGTGGCCCCCAATGCCAATTCTTTAAACTAGTGGCGCTTCACCTTTTACCATCGCACCCAGTTTAGTAGTTGGGCCCTGCCCCCATGCCCCCTTACATTTTCAATCGGAGGATTAGTCTGAAAAGGTTACTGCAAATATGTGAAAACAAATATATCATTTTCATTGCGTTATCATGCCAATACTTGTCAAGATAATTACCAAAATAATTGGAGAAATTCTTTTTCTTTCTGTGGGCTCACGCCTCCTTTAAAAATTACTAACATCTTCCCTGGGGGAGTGCCCCTTCCCTAACGATTAAAAACGAAGGTTTTGCATACCATTTCCCATCGTGATGGGACAAAGTTTGAAGTCGTAAGTTCTGGCTCTAGAGGTTTGCCTTACCATTCGAAGGAGTATTAGGACAGTACGGCCGACCTAGGTGAAACGAAGCTCAGATATTGGATACTCCACAAAGGTTCACAATTTACATTTTCATTTATTTTCCTTTTCTCTCTCTCTCTCTCTCTCTCTCTCTCTCTCTCTCTCTCTCTCTCTCTCTCTCTCTCTCTCTCTCTCTGTCTATACATTCTAACTGACTCGATTAAATACTGCTTTTGCCAGCTATAATGCTTGGTGTCGAGTCACTTTCTTTGTATCGAATCCACACATATTATAATTAGCAATGTGCGAATGTCTTCTATCACACTCACTGTCACAGCTAGCGTTGTGATATAGAATTTAATTCATGCTTTAATGGCATAATGAAAATGCTGAATTCATTTTGAATTAATGTATAAAATAGAAACAGTAATACAAACAAAATTAAATGATGATAAAAATTTGTGCTTCTGTTTGTGGTCAACAGAATATTCTATTCTCCAATCTCTCTGCAACACAGATCTTAATTATCCACGTATGTTTGTTGTGTGAGTGAGAGGTGAATGCAATATGTATCCATATATTTCATATATGCTGTCATGTTTGACAGCACGGGAAGACGTTTATATCATAATCAAGTCACCATCAGTCTTTCAACGCCTGTCGTTGGACATAGACCGTCCCTACGATTCGCCCCACCTCTCTATCATGGGCATCGTGGGGCCAATAATTTCTGAACTTATCTATTTTGTCTCTCCATCTTGTATCCTGCTAGCCTCAGTTTATAGATTTCGGGGGTTCCATGTTGTGAGTTATGATGTCCATCGGTTGTCTGCTATTCTTGTTGCATGACCAGCCCATTGTCATTTGAGTTTTCTAATGGATTCTATGTTTTGGACTCCTATATTATCCTTGATATATTGTGCTGTCTTGTGATCTCTCCATGTTAGGTTAAGCATGATTCTTTTATGTGCACGTTGCATGGTTTTCAGTCTGCAGGTCTGTCTCTTGGTTAAGTTCCATGTTTCACCTCCATAGGTGACTATCAGGAGGATGCATCGGTTATATGCTCTTCTTTTTAGGAATAATGGGATCTTCTTGCTCTGCTGAAGGCTTGCCATCCTAGTGTGATTTTTCGCTTGATTTTTTCTTCTTTTGAGGATTTCATAGAGATTCGTTGTCCTAGGTAGACGTAGTGACCCATGAAGTCAAGCTTCGCATTTTCAATATAGATCATAGTGCGTTTATTTCTGATGTGATTGTTGCACGTGACCTTTGTTTTGCTGAATTGCATGTAAAAGCCGACTTTCTTGCATAATCTAGTAGAGACGTCTAAATGCGCAGGTTTTGAACGTTGGGGTGAGGCTACGTCCTAGAACTCCACCCTTAGTTAAGCAACCATACCTTGATCTATAACTGTTCAAGCAATGGCCTCGCTACCGACGTTAAACATCTTCATTTTGATGCCTCTACTTGATTTATAGTAATAAGAATATATCTTTTGTAAAATGATACTTTTATTCACTTAATTTATCGTAGGAAAAAAAGGATATATTTTCATTAAAAATTACTCTGGTTTGATGAACCCAATCTTAACCCAGATTTTTTTACAAACTTGTGATAATATCATTAAGAAATGGATATAAAATCCGACAGAAATAATTATAAATGTGTTATATCATTTGAAACTCTATTTGAAATGATCTCCTGTTATCATTATTTGGTCCATTTCTGTCGTTTGCTCAATTTGCTACAACATTCTATGCTCTTACAGGTTTGGTGTCAATAAGACCAATATAATGCAGTGAAAAATTCGCTACACAATTCCACACCATTTAACACCCAATATAATAAGGATATATATCCCTGTTATTAGAAAACCTTATAATGCTTGAAGGGCCCTTCTGTCCAGATTTCAAATTTATTTTCGGATAATTATTCCAACAAATACATTTATTAGGAGCTCGTTGCCACCTTCCAGTTAAAATAGAACAATAATAGCGTTTAATCCTGTAACGAATAAAGCTAGTGGCTAAAGGGGGGTAATTAAAAGGAGATAATTGAAATCGAATGTTTTGATGTTTGTAGATGTTTTTCATTTAGATTTAAATATTTTTTGGTTGCGTCTATACAGCAGAAATTGCTATTCAGATGAATTTTTTTCACACTAAATAATGTTTCTAATCATATTTTGCATTATATTCTAGATGTAAACTGGCAATAAATTTGGAATTTATCGAGAAAAATATATTTGGCATTTTATCTTAGTGATCTTTCGGTTCCAGTGGGAAAAGTTTATAATTCCACTGCGAAAATAATTGCTAGTGAGTCCATCCAAGTAGGTTACTCAAATGAAATGCAACATTATATTGCTTCATAAAACTACTCAATCAAATATAAAAATTTTTCTGTTTATAAAAAGTGTAAAAAAAAATGCAAAATTATATTTTTATGCATACGTAGCAAAAATCATGCAGATTATTGACGCTACTTTGTGCAAAGAGCAAAATTTCCGCAAACTTTCATCAACAATCTTTCCAACACGTGGCCTCACCCCAACGTTCAAAATCTATGCATCCTAACACCCCCACTTAATTAATTATCAACTATATGTTATTTTTACAGATATTATGCTAGTATATATATATATATATATATATATATATATATATATAATATGAACTGTAAAGAGTAAGACAGACTCGGGAGTAAAGTTTTTTGAGGTAAGGTTTATTTAACCTTAGATATTTTTGTTATGAATGGTCTAGATATGTTTCGGGATGTATTCTCATCTTCAGTGGTGTGTGTTGTGTGAGTATGTGTTTTGGGGGGTTAGAGGTTTCATGTGGAACCCGAGTCCACTATCATATATATATATATATATATATATATATATATATATATATATATATTCTAGTTTACCCATGAAAAGAATTCACGTTTGAATTTCTACAAAACGTTTTTTTTTTCTAAGAAGAAATAATGAATTTGTTTCAGTTGATGAGTTAATTGCTTCAAAAAAATGGATGGATATTTTCATCGGCAAAATTTTACTCCTGAGTAGAAGAGTCCAGTGTTACAGATAGAAAAACAGAAAACATTCATTGTATAAGTACATCAACTCAGCATGAATTGGTATCAGACCATCTATACCGGGAGATCCGATGAGGATTGAACCCACTAACAATGGCTCAGAAGATTAGCATGCTGAACTATGCAATACGACGTGCGTCTTGATCTATTGTTTTTTCATTATTTATTTGTCATCTTGGCAAAGTTTGGTATTAGCCATCAATAGTGGTAGATTCAATGAGGATCGAACCCTCAACCAACGGTGGGTTAGAATAGTTTGTTGATCATTGCTGTACAACGTGCGTCCTGATCTATTTAGTTTTGGGGGGTTTTTTTTCCATATCATTTCATGTCATAGATTATATTGTGGCCTTAATGCCAAACTGAACCTTTGCTTTCCATTCGATGGAAGTGAATTTTCAAAGGAATCTGACCCAAACCTGACAATAAAACATGTTTTCCTAGCGCAAAAAAAAACTAACTCTTCCTTTAACCGAAATCCAAATCTGAACGCACCAACAAAACTAGGGCACAATTTAAATCCAATAATCCGCTTTGACATGCGAGCTATTAACGCAAACAGGGATCAAATGAATTCTCAGTTCTGAGATTAAAATTTTTTGTTGAAGTTTTACGAGTGGATACACAGGCCTGCCCAGGGCTGCATGTTGGTCGGAGTCGGTCTGCCTGGGTATGCATACTGGCTCAACTAGTGTTGCAATGGACTGAACCCGCTCTTCCCATTCTTCGTAGGTAACTGCAGATGTGAATCTATATTTCTCTCAATGCTTATGTCAGCTTGGCAGTATTTTCTAAAAAAGAAATCTATCTCTAACCCGTCAATAAGACATTTTTTTTCTTTAAACACTGACAAATTTTAAATCCGATAGTCTGCTTTGTCATGCAAACTACGAACACCAAAAATGAGCAAGTTTTTCTCAGTTCACTGCAGAAATAATCTTTAAGGTTTAAGAAGGGGCTACGAAAGGTACATGCTCGTCTGATCGGTGGGGGTTGTACGTGAGCACACTCGTATTAATTGATTTCGTGGAATTTCTATGAAAAAATAGTGTTGTCAGATTTGGAATTTTCTGTCCGGGTAACGCCAAGTACGCCGGCTATTTATATCATATTATATATCTCTATTCTGCTAAACAACTGGCTCTGTTTGACACCGTATCTTGAACATTTGGTGCATCTCAACCAAATATTGCACAAATTTGACATGAAAACTCAAAGGATCCACTGGAATATTTTAAAGTTTTGAGAAACAAATAATTTCAAGGGGCTTAGAGGGGGGTGTCTATTTACAATGTAACTATAATGCTAAACTGAACTCTAACTTCAACGTACACGTGTATGCATACATATGCGTATATATATATATATATATATATATATATGCATACTTACATATTAGCTGAAAAACGCCCGATAATGCAGATTTCAGCTAGTTAACGTACGGGAGGAGAGAGGGGGCAGGGGTGGGGGTTATGTGTGTATGTAATAACTTGAAGGAAGGAAGCCAAACCTATATTATGTATACCCCTTAGCCACCCACAGGGGAACATTTAGACGGATGTCAAACTCCACTTAAAATTCCTACTGCGTTGGGCAATTCGGGGTAATGCCACGTTGAAATGACACCCAAGAGGATGTCTGCATCTACCCCTACCATACCCCGATGACTATGAGACAATTCCAGAATGTGTCAATATTTATATACAGACCCGACAACCAACCTCTTGAGGTTTATTATTAGTATTAATATTAATATTCAAACAGCTTCCTCTTTCCTACTTCTTTCTTTCTTTCTTTCTTCTACTTTCTTTTCTCCTCTTCTTCTTCTTCTTCTTCTTCTTCTTCTTCTTCTTCTTCTTCTTCTTCTTCTTCTTCTTCTTCTCCTATTTCTTCTTCTATTTCTTCTTCTTTCTTCCTTTATTTCTTTTTCAATTTCTTCTTTTTCTTCTTCCTCCAATTCTTCCTC
>OY735240.1:8939023-8986523 GCA_963457665.1 Thysanoteuthis rhombus | reverse complement strand
TATATATATATATATATATAACTAAGAACAAGTTTATTGCTCCATTTACAGGGAGGATATAGTCTTCTACGTATATTATTAGTAAATGGATATATAATCCGACAGAATATTCATGAATATGTTGTATTATTTGAAACACTATTCAAATTACCTCTCGTTGTTACACAGGGAATGAATTACTTGGTCATGACAGTGTAAATAGAAATAAACAATTGAAGAAAAACGGAGCAGTTGCAAGAATCGAACCTGGATGGATGCCTGTTTGTCTGTTTGTATACATACCTTTACTGAGAGAAGGAGAAAAAGAAAGATAGCCCTGACAGACCTGGCTAACGGTGCTGGAGGTGTGGGCAAAAAGTCCCTTGGTGAGGAATGGGACAAAAAAGGAAAAATGACTAGATGATTTGCCTTGAGGGGATTGGCAGACCGGCGGTATTAGCCTCTTTTCATCTAGACGTGGCCGATTTTCTTTACAATTTATCCAATAGAAATCTACGATGCCGTTCGTGTTTACATAATATCTAATCAAAATTCTGATAATCTATGAACGTAAATAATACTCAATGTCAACATTATTACAACGGGTTTGCCTGTACAATTTTTTCTATTTACAATTTATTCAAACGTTTTCTTAAAAAAATTTCAGTTTTCCATAGTTTTTTTCTCCTTATTTCTTTTTGCTTTCAATCATTATATAATATATTTCACTCTTATTGTAAACACCCGCTTCTTTAAAGTACTTATACAATCATTTCATTCCCTTTCATCAACCTTCGTATGTTGGCATAGCATTAAATAAATAAGTTTTCTCAACATTCAGTTCATTCTACATGACTCGTTACGAACTTTTCCATTTTTAATGTTAAAGTTCACATTTTAGTCAACAATGTTTTTTTTTCGGTTACGATTCGGTCAAGCAAACGTAATTTAAACTTATAATGTCAACAAAGGTGTTCTGTGGAAATTTATCTAATTTAAGTTTGTTGAAACATATATTGTTGTTTACATTGTGATAATAACTATAAACTTGACTGTTAACTTCTATCAGTCATAGGGAAGTACACCTTCGAAGTATTCCGTTACTTCCATTAGTTCCTTTCTGTTACTTCCTTATTTGTAAAAACAAAATATCGTTTAGGATGTAGAGAAATTGTTTTATGAATTTCATGTTATTGGAATCTTAAACCCAAACTTCCACTACCAAACATTTTAAAAACAAGGACATGGAAGTTGAGCAGTCTTTGTTGACCGGTCCATCAGTGTGGATGATCCTACACAGGCATACTCGGGAGTTTGAGTGAACGTGCCCAAGGGTGTGCAACAAGATTACCAAGATTTGATCGCCCAACCTACCAGTCACTACTCTCAATACAATCAAACATTTTTTCGGCTACCGCCATCCGGTTGTGATGCGTAAATAGAGATCTTTAAAAGATCACCACGAATATGTGTCTCTCTCTCTCTCTCTCTCTCTCTCTCTCTATATATATATATATATATATATATATATATATATATATATATATATATATATATAACGAACATACATCATTGAAAATAACTGACAAACTCGATACAAATTTTTATTTAATTTTTTGTTTGCGTACTTAACCTTTTACCATATATATATATATATGTATATACGTATGTATTATTATCATGTCATTATTATTATTATTATTATTATTATTATTATTATTATTATTATTATTATTATCATTATTATTGTAGAACTATGAAATAGAAAAAAGCTTATTATCATTGTAAATAGCTAAACAACCATGGCGTCAAAAGTTGAAGTTATGTAAAAAAAAAATCCATTGAAAATAAACTATACCCCTCAAAATGAGGCCCCAACACGTCAAAAAAGATTTTTTTCCAAAAATTGAAAAAACGTTTTTAGAAAGGATCCAGTGGAGTACTGATCCCTATGTTGAAGTCTTTAAACAAAACGGTGTGACCAGGAGCGTTGGAACACACACACAAACACACTCACATATAAAAAGGGATAGAACCCTTCGCCACCTTTGGTGGCTACAGTTATTCTCAATTATATTAATTACACTTGATATAACATTGCCCTTATTTTTCTTGATAATGACCCTTGAGGGTCGGAAGATCTCTAACTTCAAAACCTACTGAGGAACATTTTTGCGAATTTTTGATCCTGTAAATAAATGGTAGTGCGCAAATAAGACATATTAAATATAATGTTTGTCAGTCATTTTTATTAATGTATGTTTGAATATACGTATATATGTATGTCATTATTGTAGTTTTCTGACCTAAATATACGTGGGTGTTGGGTGTGTTCAGGTGCAGGGTAGAGTTGCCTTGATACGAGGGAGGATGCAGGTACGGGCATGTGAACTAACACGCGTGCCACTTTCACGGTAGATAGTGTCATAACGATAAGACCACTTCACTTATCCCTTCTTTTCCCAACGATCAATATCATCTAATGCCTATAATCCTATAGTGACACCCCACTTCCCAACCCCATGACTAATGCTTATTCTGTGTATGTATATACAGACATAAACAAAGATACAGCAATAACTTGACATGCGCGGTTTTGAAAAGCGCGGGTATCTATATAGCACGGTCAAGATTGCGTGACAAACAAGATTAGTTCAGAAATCATTGTCTCTGCGGCACCCACGTTTGAGTGGTCTGGTGAATCTTGGGGAGCTTTATGTCAGACGACGGGCGTTAAAAGGCTGCTGTTGCTGCAGCTGCTGCTGCTGCTACTGATGATGATGATGATGATGATGATGATGATGATGATGATGATGATGGTAAGTTGAAAAATAACACATTAAATTATGAGACGAACAGAGCGAAAGCATTAATCATCATCAGTCTTTTATCGTCCGTCGTTGGACATAGACCTTCCTCAGGATCCGCCACATTTCTCTATCATGGGTGTCGCAGAGCCAGAATTTTCTAAATTTATTTAGTTCATCTTGTATTTTGTCGGCCTCAGTTTTGCATGTGATCTCTGGGGATCCATGTTATGAGTGTCCATCAATTGTCTGCCATTCTTGCAACGTGATCAGCCCATTGCCACTTGAGTTTCCCAATAGATTCTATGATGTCTCAGACTCATGTTTCCGTGCTGATATACTGAGCTATCTTGTGGCTCAGTATATCTGGAAAATGTTCTTAAAAAATTGGCATATCAAGACGTAGACGTTTTTAGTCACTTTCGGCTTACCGTACCTGTTTTCTAAAAATGGCTCACATGGCTGGTGACGACTCAGAAGGTGACAGGTTTGCAGAATATACCACATGTGTAAGAACTTCCCATCCCAGCACTATGGTCAATTACTGTGTAACATTTGTAACATTCATAGCTTCCTTGCCAAGAAAAAGTTGTTTTTTCAAATCCAATGTATCATTTGATCGAGCCTATTGCATTTCACAGTCACAGTTTGTCCAGATCATAACAATTCCTGGTATGGAAAGCTCCGGTTCTCAACTGATCTCCGTATTTAAGCAGCACCCAATCCGGACAACCCTTAGATGGGTAACTACAGCCTGAATCGTGTCAAAATGAATAAAGCTTAGTCAAGATATGAAAAAATAATATGCATGCAAATAAAGAAAAAAGAGCGAAGAAAAAGGGAAAAAGTAAGAAAAAATTGAGAAACATAATGAAGAAAGAAAAAAGGGAGGGAAACGAAGAAAGAAATGAATTAAGAAATACAAAGAAATAAAGGGATGAAGGAAGGAAGGAAAAAGAAAGGGGGATAATGAAAGAAAGGGAGTGATGCAAATAAAGAAAAAAGAGCGAGAAATTGGAAAAAAAGAAAGAAAGGAAAGGAAGAAGGAGAAAAGAAAGAGAGGGGATGATGAAAGGGAAGGAAGAAAGAAGAGTAATTAAAAGACAAAAAAAAAGGACAAACAAGAGAGAAAGAGAGTAAGAAGAAAGAGAGTGAAACATAGAAAAATGCGGAATGTGAAAGAAAGAAAGAAAGAAAGAAAGAAAGAAAGGTTGCTAACTGAAAGAAAAGAAAACAAAAAGAAAGCGAAATAAAAAAAAAAAGAATAAATGAGAGAAAGAAAGAAAGAAACGTAAATAATTGAGAAGACAGAGAGAAAGATGAAGAAAAAATAGAAAGAGAGATAAATAACTGGAAAAAGAAAGAAGAAAGTAAATAAAAGAAAGATGGGAAGAGGGTAGGGACAGAAAGGAAGAAACTGATTGAAAAAAAAAGAAAGAAACTGAATGAAAAAGAAAGAAAGCAACGTAAGTATCCGAAAATGAAAAGCAAATAAAAGAGAGGAGAAAGAAAAGAGAAAGAAACAATGAAAAGAAGAAAGAAATGAAGAAAGAGCAAAAGAAACGTAAGTAATAGAAAGAGAGGTAAAAGAGAAAGAAAGAATAAAATAAGTGAAATAAAGAGACCAAATAAAAGAAACAGAAATAAGAAAAGAAAGAAAGAAAGAAAGAAATCAAAAGAAAAGAAACAAGAAAGTGTGAAGATGAAACAGGGAAAATAAATGAAGAAAGAAAGAAAAAGGAAAATACATAAAGGTAAAAGAAAGAAAGTAAAAAAGAGGAAGAAGAGAGGGAAGGCAGAGAGCAAATAAAGAAAGAAATATAAGAAGAATAGAGGAAAGGAAAAGAGAGAAAAATTAAGGAAACAAAGAAAGTTGCAAATGAAGAAAGAAGGGAAAAGATGAATGGAAAAGAGAAAAAGGAAAAGGAATAAGAAAGTACAGGCAGAGTGGAAAGAAATAGGGAAAGAAAGAAAATAAGAAAGACAGAAAAAGGGACTTAAATAAGTCAAAGAAAGAAAGAAAAGAAAGAAAGAAGAAAGAAGAGGGATCGGAAGTAACAACAAAGAAATAAGTGTAAGGGAAGAAAAAAAGAAGGGGGAGAAAGAAAAAAGGAAGTAGGAAAGAAAGAAGGGGAAGAAAGGAAACGTGAGAGAGACAGGAGGAAAAAAAGAGAGGAGAGAAAGAAAGAAAAGAGAAAGGAGGGAGTGAAAGAATGGTAGGAACACAGAGAGGGAGGAAAGAAAGAAAGGGGGGAGTAAAAGAAAGACAGAAAGAAAGAAAGAAATGGAGGAGAATGAGACGGAAATGAACAAAACGAAGTAAAGAGAGAAAGAATAAAAATACCCCCTGCCCTCAAATCAATGATAACCATATAAGATACACTAACTGGCTGGGAGCCATGACCTCATTTGAACGGTTAAGCCTAGGGGATGTCAGAGTGTGGCTATTTCAGCATCAGAAGACGAGATGAGTGTTCCTTCCGGTCTGTAGTACTGAAATCACCGCTCGGTGGCGCGTTTCTGTGTGCAAATCCAGGAAGAGCCCATAGGAAAACCGACGACCCCGTCCCATAAGTAATAGATGAAAGCAAAGGTATTGAGAAGCTTTGGACATCAATGAATAAGAGACAGGAAGATATTTGGTGAAGTGTCTGGAAGATGAAATGTTCGCCCTTTGTATGTTACGCCAAATCGGCGAAATTGCTTATTTCACGAAATTTATTTATTCGTAAAAAAAAGAGTTTGATTTCACTTTGATTATATTAACTTTTTCAAATACTTTCTTTTAATCCTTGTTTCGATTAAATAAACTATTGATCAGACTGGCAATCCTAGGGAAATTATGCATTACCACCAAGCATATATGCTTCTATTTGCCTCGTAAATTAAACAGTGATGGTGGTGAAATCAAATTACCTTGAGAAAATACTACCAGTTTGGTTTGAATCTTGAATCATTAAAAATATGGACAAAACTAAGGGACCAATTAGGCATAAATTTTCATTGTAAATTGCACTATGGGGGTTCAAGAACAGGAAGAAATTTTCCTCTATTCATTGAGGGCTGCGTGTATGCAAAATTTCCTATTGTGAACGGTTAGGGTTTGGCGAAGTCTGGATAAAAATGATTCTGGATAATCTTATGAAAGTTTTATCTTCTTGCAAACTGAAAATATGTCAACAAGAGAATCAGATCGGCGCTGTTTAGTCACGGTCGTAGATTGGATTGACGATCTGATTTTAGTTGTGATAAAAAAAAACGAAGAATATTTGGGTGGCGGTGATAATTAATACAAAGATACATAAAAATGTCAGATCACATAAATAACCTAAACCAAGCAGCAGTGATTGAACCAGTTTGTTATGGATAGCGGTAAATAATTAAAAACATGTATTTATTCATTTTTTTGTATATATATATATATATATATATATATATATATATATATATATATATATATATATATATATATATACATGCGCTCGCTTGTATCTTTTTATATACAGATTTCGGTATTATTTCGTTTTTATCCTCAAAATCTTAACAATTGTCGGCATCAACTACGGGTGCAAAAAAGGAAAATATCTGAGAGAAGGAGCACACAGAAAAAGCCTGCTCGGCACAATGTAAGGATTGTAAATTGTAAAGTTTCACATCCTCGCTCACTCGATATTAAAAATGGCGCATGAATAAGAAGAATTTTGAGAATCAATGAAAGAAATTCAGAATTTCGATTAGACATTATTATCCGCTATAACCATAATGATAAATATTATTGCTGTGATACCTCTCTTAAGGAGGCCTATCCGGCCAAGAAAATGTCTTGTTACATGGAATTCGTTAAGCGAACAATGAAACCTATGGAATCTCAGGAATTCGTTCCAAATAAAAGAATCAGTCCCCTAAAACCTTAGTGACATTGTAAATAATGTATAATATACTAATTACTTCCTAAATAATATATGAATACAAATAAATATGTAAATTGTGTAATGAAATAAAAAGTCTTACTATAAATCACTAAATATCCTTTTCTCTGTCTGAAAACAAACAACTAGATACTACATATAAATCTAGATAATTATAAATGAAATCTAGATTATTCTAGATAATTTTATGGAAGTTTTCTTTTTCTCACTAAGTGAAAACATGTCGCTGAGAGACTTTTCTTTTGCAATTGGAAGCTTTCGGTAAGTGAACTTTCGTTATAAGGGTCCTTCGCTATGAGTGAGGTATTACTAGACATCGATGAATAAATGAATATAATTATGAATAAACGATTAATAATGTAAAAACGATACAAATAAACAGAAAATAGTAATAAAAATAAATGATATTAAATACTTCCCACTGAAGTCAGTACAAAATGTATCGAAAATCAGGGTGAAATAGATTGTCGATGATGAGAATAGAGTTATTTATAGGATAGGGCTATTACATGTATAACTAGCTTTAGGTAGGTAAGGGTTAGAGTTAAGGTTGGTTGGTTAGCTTGAAATTAGGGTTAGTTGATAGGTTAAACTTGGTAGTTAGGCTTGGAATTAGGATTAGTAAGTGGGTTAGGGTTGAAATTTGGGTTTTTCCGGGAGCAAATAATTTCAAATTCGACGCCACATTGAAAAACATGTTCGTTAATATATTTCTTTTAACACAACAGAACAAAAGAAAACAATATTTAAACAAAGAGTTCATTCTGTACCTACGATCTGGATTGACGTCGTTTAATCGTAGCCGTAAATTGACGACCCGATAAAAAAACCGGACAAGTTTCATTTCGCGAATGAAAGCCAAAAACAGTACTGATAAGGAAATTTTGTTGATTTCAAACATTATGACCTTCATTACACTTTGAAAAGAGTGAATTAAGACGAGAAAATTGACGTGGGGCGTTCTCTTTATGTTGTAACTCACAAGCTGAAAAGGACCCTTACTTTCCGACCGCTGTGCAAAATTACAGCTTTGAAGTATTTCGATTCTCTTGAGTTGCAAATAAACAGATTTTGTACAGTCGGTTCATTCAACATCAATTACATACATATTAAGTAGAATCCACACTAACCTGATAATATCTTTTCAAAACTGACCCTTTCCCAAAGGTATTGAAGGTTTTATTGATTTGAAGCACATAAAAATGATCTGGAAAACAAATCGTTTTTGGATTTTTACAGATAAAACGAATCTTGATAAAAAAAAAAGAATTTAAAAAAAAAAAGTGCAACTACAAAAATTAAGACTAAGTAAATAGTATTGAAAACCTAATAAAAATATTGGTAGAAATTTCCTTTCGGTAAGATTTAACAAAATGCCGATATTCGACAAGGAAGAAAGTCCATGGAGACGCATTGGCTACTACTACTTCCAGGCCAAATCTGGACATTTGTAATGTCTGAAAGTGGTTAGGTTTTTAAGAAAGTTTTATTGAAGAAATTTCTAAACGTTGCTAAATTTTCAAGAAATTTTACGGAAGAAAAGGAAGCTAAACACTATGAACATTTGAAACTGGATTTTATCAAATGTAACTGGAAAGGATATGGTTTGAGGCTAGTGTTTAGGGTTAGTGTTAGAAATGGTTAGATACTTCCTTTGCATAATATGGCAAAAAACGTACCTACCTTCTAACCCTAATTCCAAGCCTACCAACTAACCCTAACCTTCCTACAAACCCTAATTTCAAGCCTCTAACCCTAATTCCTAGCCTGTCTAGTAACCCTATCGAAAATATAATCGAAAATAATGTTATTTAAATCCTAGTAAAAATGTAGCCACTTTTAGCTATTCAAAAACTTGTGTTTGTGTGTTGTTACTACTTTACCTTTGATAACCGTTTTGCATGTGAATGCACGCCATGTTTTTTGAAAAAAAGTCTGAAACTTGATAAGAATTATTGCGAGAAATATTTGTGCCATTCACAATGAGAAATATTGGTAAAAATTCTAATATAAGAATCATTTGTTTTCTTTGTTTAGGATTGGAGATTGGCAATAGATTTTTTCCGTGTCCATTCTAGTATTATACAACAATCCCCACCCTGTCTGTATTTTCGCTCAGTTTTGAGAACGAAATCTTTTGTGTTATACGCGGAGAAATATAGTAGTTGGTCCAGCATTGGATAAAACAATTGCATGATTTCTTTGTGAGAAATTAGACTATTTGTGGGGAAGGGCCCCTGAAGCAACGCAATTTATCCTCTTTCTTCGACTGTCGTTTCACTCCCCCATCCACAGCCGGATTCTTTTTTTTCGGAAGAAGAAAGGAGAACCAGGGGAGGCTCCGATTTTAGGAACCCGTAGATAAACATTAATTACCTCCCTTGGCGGAGAAGACCATAAGAAAACGCACAAGGAAGTGACGTGGCACGATCGAAGAGAGAGGACACGGAAACGGTTTAATTAATGCCTAAAGGGTTTTTAATCATTGCAATGTTGCTGACTGGGTGGCATTGCAATGTTGCTGACTGTCTTAAAAACGATCAGGTATGTTGTTTTATTGACACAGACAGACGATAACACACACACACACACACACACACACACACACACACACACACACACACACACATTATATACACGTATAGCTTGAAGAGACTATTCAGAAAGCTTAAGTTGATGTTACCAATGAGATTTCTCGATTCAATTCAACATGTTTCGTTAGTCCGAACTAACTTCTTCAGAAAATGTATGAATGTACAAAGTGGTATTTATTTATAGATACTAGGCCAGTTATCGATGTGAGGACCCAGATATCGGAGGGTGTTGTCCACTTTTTGATTAAACCTAAACCTATGTCATCTCGAATTGTCTATTCTCTACTCGCCCAGTCATTGTCAAAACGACGGTCATGAAGTACACCAGCTCACTGTGGTGACCCTACAGAAGAGTGTATATTCAAGCATGCGCAGTAAGGTCTCTACTGATTAGCAGCCAAGTTACATCGAGGCAGTGCGGTTTTCAAGATATTCAAGATGGCTGGATATTCTCCGGGCGAACCTCGTATACATGTATGTATGCGTGCGTGCGTATATGTGTGCATGTGGTCGTCTGTTTATAATTGTACTTGAAGATATAGATCAGACTCATGCAACTCTTACATATCTGACTATCTTCGTCACCAACAGAATTTGAGACCAGGATATGCACGAAAGTATTTCCCTTAACCCCCACTCAGCCAACCAGCAAGTGACAGGTGTCAATGGATTAGATTACGCAGTAACGACTCAACAAAGAGCTCTTAACCCACTTATTATACACCTACTTGTATCATTTACTATTTATCGTTATTTATTCATATTATTCCTTATATTATTATTTATTATACACGTACTGAAAACAGCATGGAAGGTCTTTGAAGAAACAAAACAAATAGTTCGATTGAAATAAAGTCGGACAGCGGGTCTTTTGGCAGCATACCGAGTTGGGGGTAATCAATTGAAATTCGGGAAAGGGTTGATCAATAAAATAGATTACTTTTGTCGCACTTTGTTGGATAGTCATTACTAAACCAGACACAAACTAAGGGACCAATTTAGCATAAAATTACATCGCAAAATCTATTTGGGGGATGATTAAGAAAAACATAATAAAAAGTGTTTAAGTTTTCAGCCTTTTAACTCCATACATACATAGTCAACTAGACCAGCTCAAAACTGAGGTAAGGTAATTGACTGAATTTTGTCAGACGGGGTGTATAAATCATTATGCATTATACTTCTGTGTGTTCATTCATTCACGACGTTTTGGCTGCATACACTTCGCCGGCTGCTGTAGGTTCTAGAATATGGAAAAACGGACATGACGTGACCAGTCCAATCGAGCATGCGCTCTAACTAGTGATTCCTCATCCTAAAACCAACAGCACACGACGGAGGCTGGAGGGTACGAGACTAAAGCATTGTTAAAATGAGCACAGACGAAGAGGATCGTTCGATCATATAGTACATAATTTACCGGATAAAAGAAGTGCAGACTACAAGATTAATCAGGGTAAGCGTGAACGCAGACCCCATAATTTTTTCAGTTGCAAATAACTCGGAATATTTTTAATCCCTCAAGTTATCTTATTTTAAGGGTACCTTAATTCAAAACCTAAACTTCGTGTACTGTCAAACTGATTTCTCAAGAAAATTGAAATACTTCAACCCATAGTTTCGTATAACGGACAGAAAATGAGGGTCTAGTTCAGCATTGTTGCAATATCATAAATAGACTGTCCAACCAAGCTATGTTTTGGAAAAATGATATTTCAGTAAAGTAAAGTGGAGTAAACGAAATACTTCAAAGCAACAGTTTTGCATGATGAACGGATATAGGGTCCAGTACAGCAGTAAATAGAACCCCAGACCCCTTCCGTGTTTTGGGGAAATGATATCTTTATTAAGTTGGCGAAACTAACCCGAATACTTCGAAATCGTAGTGCTGTGCGATGAAAAATGGAGGTCCAGTTCAGCAGTATAGTTATTTCGATGGTACACCCCCCCATTATATCCTGGAAAAATGATTTCTTCAGTGTAGTAAGGTGAGTAACCAAAATGTGTAGTTTCGTTCGATAGACTGAAAATGAGGGTCCAATTTAGCTATTTAGTTAAATCGTAAACAAACCCCCATCCAAAATGAATGAATAAAAATTGTGTTTTGAGGAAATGATTTCTCACTGGAATAAAAACAAGTAATCGAAATACATCGGAGCCGTAGTCCCGTACGATGAATAGAAAGTGAGGGTTCACTTCAGCATTATAGTAACATCGTACATCTAAATCCAATCCTTAAATTTTGTGTTTTCCAAAAATGTTTTCTCAATGAAGCAAAGAAAGGTAACTGAAATACTTCAAATCCACCGTTTTGTACGAGAGGCGGAAAGATAGGGTCCAGTTCAGTAGTATAGTTCCATCGCAAATAGACCCTACCCCCAATGTCGTGATTTAGGAAAACGATATCTCAATTAGGTTGGGAGAACTTGCCCAAATACTTCTAAGTTCTTTTTTGGTAACATGGACGGAAAGAGGAGGTCCAGTTCAGCAGTATAGTTACATGATAGATAAACAAAATTATTAAAAAAAAACTCTGGAGAGATGATCAACACGTAAAAACTTACAAAAGATTGTTTGAATATGAAGTCATGTCATAAAATCTTTCTAAGAATAAGTGTGGTCAGAATTAATGTTCTATTATGACATAATTATGACATCACAGAGTTTTCATTCACCGGACACAAAGTAAGGGTTTAGTTCAGCATTATATTCATATAGTAAATAGAACGCCCTTCAAAATCCTCCAAACGCTACAAATCACCCGGATTTTTTTTTTTTTTTGCCTTCTCTGAGTTGGTGCATTATAAGAGTATCTTGATTCAGACTCACTGGTAACGATGCACCGTTTTTGCTACTTGAAGGGCACAAACAAATACACAGTATCAACATTTTAGTATCATATAGACTATGAAAATGCCCATTCCAAAGGTGCATGTTTGGAAGGGATCAGACTTTATGGAATGTAGAGCAGACTGTCAAAATTCTCATGTAAAATAATTTCCCATTCGTCTTAGGAAACTACGGCTTCGAAGTATTTCGGTTACATTTCTTCAGTGTTGCCAATTTAGATATTCTATACCTAAATTTAGATCTATAATATTGGATAAAGGATCTAGAATCTGGGATTTTTCATTAGTTTTTATCATATTTTCTCTCTGATCCCACAAAACTTCAAATTTGATACCGCACTGCCTTGTTTACTGACTAATATATGAATGTCAATTGCGAACAATGGCCATACAAGTGTGTGGAGACCCTATCTCCTTGAAATGATCAATACAGTTGAAACAGTACAGAGGAGGGTGACAAAATGATCGAAGGATATCAAAAGAAATCATATGAAGACAGAAATAGATTTCTAGACTTATCTCCAATCAGAGACAGAAGATTAAGGATGGACATGACTGAAACATTCAAAATCATGAGCAAAATGTATACCGAAGATGGAATTGAAAAATCACTTGAGGTGAAGAGATGTAAAACAGAGCAGAGAAGAAACAGCTTCTCACAGTGCATAGTCCCAATTTGGAACAACCTTCCTAAAGATGTAGTAACAGCAGAAAGTGTGAACGCCTCCTAAGACGATGGACGAGATATGAAAGAATCGGGCTGTTTATTATAACCACGATGCCAAGATTACCGGCGTCCCAAGTAAAGGAGTGACCCACTCCAGCGGGAAGGAGAAGTCATACGAGCTTAGATAAAAAAAATTTAATTCAAGCTAATATAAACACAAATACACACATACTTCTCAAATTGTTGCAAGATGAATGAAACATTTTGCGAATATGTTGATCGGATTAAAAGCCGGTTGAACGAAATACACGAAGTGTTGAAATTTTATTCTTTACATTATCTTTGCCAATGAAATTCGAAGAGGTCTGTCGGTCTGTTTGTCCGTACTATGCAGTGATACCTTGAATTCGATTAAAGAGGGTTTTGATTTAGTTCGGTTAAGGTTCTGCTGTACAAAAAGTGTCTAAGTACAAGCTGAAAAAACACATCAAACAAAATTTTGAACAGTACGGAAAATTTGGGAACAAATCAATCTAACTAACCAAGGTATATCAATAAAATTCTCATTGAATTTCAATGACCTTATGTGGTAGGACGGGCCAAGGGATTGATTAAATTTTGGGGTGGATTCAGGTCTTCGATTGAGATACTTTTAATATATCAAGATGATTGCCTGAAGAAATCGAAACATACACGGTTACCTCCCTTGCATCATAGCCATTAGGTTGTCCCACATGAAATGGCCGTTTTTCAGTATTTGTCTTAATGATTGCAATTTCGACGAACTCTGAAGCAGAAAATGTAGTTATACATATATAACTGATTATACGACATAAGGTTTATTTTGCATTTTCAATTTATGATTCATCATATTAGTTTTAATAAGATGACCGCCCTTCTTGAAGATGCTGTACTCGATGGAAACCAGACTATTGTCTTTGCAAAAATGCTGCTCAAGTTCCCAATAACATCAATTTCGCACTTGGAAGCTAAATTATACTACCAACGAATTGATGAAATTCATTCAAAATTAGCCGGAAAATATCGAGGCTTGGTAAGTAGACATGGACCTATTTTGCTACACGACAATGCCAGATCACACATCGGCAATTCGATCAAAACAAAATTGCTACATCTTGAATATGAAATCTTATATCATTATCCATATTCACTGAATTCATCTCCATCAGATTATCACCAATTCCTGTGCCTTGAACTTTTTCTCCACAATAAACGTATGTCAGCAAAGAAGCGGCAATGATAGCGTTCTAACAATTTTTATCTTCAAAAGATAATACTTTCTATAAAGAAGGGATGTTTACACTTGAAGCTCGATGGAAAGAAGTTATTGAAACAAATAGAGCTTATCTTTATTGATAAACAAGACCTGTTTACATTTTTCCGTGGTTTTTATTTTTCCTTTCATGAACAGCCGTTTAATGTGGGACGACCTAATATGTATTAACTGATTTTCATTGATTTAGTTAGTATATAGCGTGAGGTTTCTACTTACAGTAATATAGACGGTATCATTTTTCTTCCGTTCAACATATCGACGATGAAAGAAGTAGATATTCATTTACTTACTAGCATAGTACCCGTAAAAAATGGCGGAAGTTTTCCAATGGATGAAATTTTGGAATATTTTTATGTTTAGAGCAATGTTTTGAAAATAAAGCCTAATTTTGTTTTCAAACGATGTACATTATTCAGGACAGAACATTATGCTAGGGGGAAAAAAGAGATATAAAATCCATTCGAATACTCAAATGGCGATAGGTAAGCCATATAGCGAGAGTGCTTGACAACCGCTTAATATCACTACTCAAAATGTGATTGCCAGAAATTTTATGCGAAACTATGACCGGCAAAAAAAAGATGACGTAACGATTTAAACAAATTCAGGAGATGCGGGTGACGCCACGACCACGATCAAGAAGTCAGAGAGATTTGGGGGAAAGTCTATGTCTAACGACGGATGTTGATGATGATGATGATGATGATGATGATGATGATGATGATGGTGATTTTGAAAATCAAGCCTGAAAAAACATAATCCTTAAACGATGTGTATTGTCTATATAACTGGCAATAAATTTCAGTTTCCTGAAATTAAATATTAAATAAATGAATGTTTTGTAATTGTAGCCCATTGTAACCTTGCCGTAATTCTATCATTATTTTACAGGAATTGTTATGAGTCAAAAAGCCCAAGGAACCCAGGACTTTGATAAGTCTGTCTTCTCAACGAGCCCACGGACGGAAACCCCAGGAATACCTTCGTGGACATCCCCCCCCCCCCCGAGATAGGAGTACTGGGGTCTGCAGGCCCAAGGTTCAAATTCCTAGTCGAGAGTGTCCTCCTGTTTTGGAAATTTGAATATGGCCACCCTAGCACATACACATGTACATTAATGCATGCATAAACACATATTCACATACATATTCACATACATTCACTAATAACCACATGCACACGCATAAATACGGACCTATAAACACATACATACATGTACATAGTCTCATACATACATATATATCCAAATCCATATAAGTACGTTCACACATAAACTTACGCATATATACATACGCACTCACACATACACTTAGGCCAGAGCATTCATACTCACATTTGTATACATATATACACTATATAAATCGGAAATAAACACACGCATACAGACACATATAAATACACATATATACATGCATATGAGCACACACACAAACATACTTATGTACACAGAAATACACTTATATACGCATATACATATTAACCTATACATATACACAAATATAAGCATACACTTAAACATACATATATACACACATGTACACAAATATAAGCACATATAAACCCACATATTTATTCATATATATACATATTCAAAAACATAGATATGCACACAAGTATATATTCATATGCACGTATATAAACCCACATATGTACACAAATATGAATACACACTTGAACACACACGCACAAACACACACACACACACACACACACACATATATATATATATACATATATATATATATATATACGCAAGTAAATAAAAAGTATAAATACATTTGGGTACACGTATAAACAAACATATATATATATATATATATATACACTCACAAACAATTTTCTCTGCATCGCTGCAGGTTTCTCTGAAGAAGATGGCTGGCAACCATCGGAATGCATCGAAACATTCCCACGTGAAATATTATCTTTCGAGGCGTAACACCTGATTTTCTCTTAATAATTTCCTCTTCACCTTCCAATTGTCATTTTTATTCTCTTGGATCATTTTGCATCCACACGACAAATATATACACACAAATATATACTCGTATACGCGCAAATGAATCCACACATATACACACACACACATATATATATACATATACACACGTAAACGTACCCATGAAACTACAAATATAAACGAACACTTAACATACACACATTAACATATTCATATACATGGATATAAACACTCATCAACATACATATCTATACATATACACAAATATATATACACATACGTAAACACACCCGTAAACATACAAAGATAAACAAATACTTAATATACACACGTTAACATATCCATATACATAGATATAAACACACATCAACACACATATCCATACATATACACAAATATATATACACACACGTAAACACACCCGTAAACATACAAAGATAAACAAATACTTAATATACACACATTAACATATTCATATACATACATATAAACACACATCAACACACATATCCATACATATACACAAATATATATACACACACTTAAACACACCCGTAAACATACAAAGATAAACAAATACTTAACATACACACAGTAACATATTCATATACATACATATAAACACACATTAACACACACTATCCGATATCAGCTGGCAGTTCTCAATATTGTGTGAACTCGGGAAGTTGAAATTTTATCTCAAAACATGCCATTTCACCGAGAAACTTATCGTATAATCGTGAATGCTTTCTGTATGATTTCTTTATATCAAAAGTGCTGCTCGTAAGTATTTGAACAAGCACAATTCCAGTGTTTTTTGCTTATAATTTCCTTTGCCTCGATCGATCTGAATAAGATTCTAACAACATAGAAAAACACTCAAGACGGGACGGAATCCATTCATATATCTATATATCTATGTATATTTACATGTATATATTGAATGCACGTCTCACAACATGGATCCCCAGAGATCAAATAAGAAACTGAGGCCGACAGAACACAAGATGAAGAGATGAACTTGACAGATTCAGGAAATACTGGCTCTGCGATGACCATGATAGGGAATTGTGGCGAATCTTGGGGAAGGTTTATGTCCATGTCCAACGACGGACGTTAAAAGACTGATGATAATTGAATGCACATGTGTATGCATACATATGGGCGTATCTGTGTATATATGCGAGTGCAAATTCATACCTGTATGTGTGCGCTATACTTATATATACATAAACATTTGTATACTTGTACGTGTTTTCGTGTGTGCATATGTCTCTTTGTGGGCGTATGTGTCTATATATATTGTATATGTATGTGGGCAGTGTTTATGATTCATTTGATTTTAAATTGTCAAGTAGATTAAACCTAGTATCCTTCGAAAATGTCCGGCAAAAATTTCTTCAGAATCAATCAAAAGGATTACTCTATTAAAAACATTCTCTAGAAAATTAGCATATATGTAGACATTATTTTGTATATTTATACAAGCCGGGGCTTCCGGTGTCGCATTAATTCCTGACCTTTGATAATCACATTTCCTTGCAGAAAACGATAAAAGGCGAAGAGAGGAAGTAGTGCTAAATTCTCTCTCTCTCCATATATATATATATATATATATATATATATATATATATATATATATCATTAATTGCGTTATATTATATAGAAGCTTATTTAAAATGATCTCCCGTTATTACACAGTCGATATATTACTCATTTTAGATAATAAATAGAATAAACTATTAAAGAAAATGGGGCTGCTGCAGAAATCGAACCTGCCACCGAAAGGGTAGCCGCTTCAATGTCGCAATTCTCTTAGCATTGAGTTAAACAGCCACCGGTAATGCAAAAGCCCAAATAATTGCCTTCAACCCCAACTTCAATCTTGTTTATTCCCGGTCTATTTGTTTCTTTCAATACGACATTTATGTATTCAGAAATGGATATATATGTTATACAGAAACTTATTTGAAATGGTTACAAACAAGTGTCTATATAATATAACGCAATTTATAATTCATTCTGTCAGATCACATATATCCATTTCTTGATATATATATATATATATATATATATATATATATATATATTAAAAATAAAACAGCGAACGTTTGTTCTCTTGTGTGTATGCGTCTAACCGACTCCTAAACGGGTTAACGCTAGGGGTTGCAAATTTGCGTAATTCAACGCCAAGATTAACATAGGATAGATGGTGCTGACCTGCAAGGCCCTTACAGGTCAACTTGTGATACTTCTAATACAAAATGTATTTACTTTGGTGAGATCTGTGATTAGAAACATAGAAAATGGAATCGGTGGACATCAAACACCGACGTAAAAAAATTGATCAAACAACCGTATCCACCAAAAGTGGTTAAGTGTTTCATCTCTTTTTATAAGTGAGTGTGTTTATGTGCGCGTAATCCAGTGCTTCGGATCATACTGTTTTGTCTACAGACTTGAAAATTGGCATCGGTACCCTACTATATCCCTTGTACAAATGTTTTTGGGGTTTGTTTTTTTGCTTTTTTAAAAAAAAAAAAAAAGGCTATTTTGACCTTTTGAGCGGCTTATTTTGACGGGTTTATCATTGACATCCAGATTCTCCAGATTCTAGATTCTCTAGAATCTAAATTCTCTAGAATCTAGATTCTCCAGAATCTAGATTTTCTAGAATCTAGATTCTCTAGAATCTAGATTCTCTAGAATCTAGATTCTCCAGAATCTAAATTTTCTAGAATCTAGATTCTCAAGAATCTAGATTCTCTAGAATCTAGATTCTCTAGAATCTAGATTCTCTAGAATCTAGATTCTCCAGAATTTAGATTCTCTAGAATCTAGATTCTCTAAAATCTAAATTCTCTAGAATCTAGATTCTCCAGAATCTAGATTTTCTAGAATCTAGATTCTCCAGAATTTAGATTCTCTAGAATCTAGATTTTCTAGAATTTAGATTCTCTAGAATCTAAATTCTCTAGAATCTAGATTCTCCAGAATCTAGATTCTCTAGAATCTAGATTCTCTAGAATCTAGATTCTCCAGAATCTAGATTCTCTAGAATCTAGATTCTCTAGAATCTAGATTCTCTAGAATCTAGATTCTCTAGAAACTAGATTCTCCAGAATCTAGATTCTCTAGAATCTAGATTCTCTAGAATCTAGATGTTACAAGATGTTTTTTCACTCTATTTTAATGGTTATTAAGTCATAAATAGAATTTATTCTGTTCATATTTATTCTTCAATAGGATTTCATCATCATCATCATCATCATCATCACCACCACCACCACCACCACCACCACCATCATCATCATCATCATCATCATCATCATCAGTCTTTTGGCATCCATCGTTAGACATAGACTTTCCCCAAGATTCGCCACAATTCCCTATCATTGGCATCGCAGAGCCAGTATTTCGTGAATCTGTCAAGTTCATCTCTCTATCTTGTGTTCTGTTAACCTCGGTTTCTTATGTGATCTCTGGGGATCAATGTTGACTTTCATTCTTGCAACATGACCTGCCCACTGCCATTTGAATTTTTTAATTGATTCTATGATTCAAATTTTGATGTTACGGTTGTTCAATTATTGACTGTGGTGCTTTTTAATTTTTTTCATTCTACGTGATCTCTATCTACTGGCGTTCAAGATTTTCAGTTTTGAGAAGTTTTTTAAAACTTTGAAAGCTTTTAAAAGGGGGTACTATTTACAATGTAATTTCTGGTTCAAATACTTATCAAAATGTTAGGTATGAGTTATATAGATATAAAATTATCTTTATAAACGCGTGTGTTGCCAATATATCAGTGTTTTATCGGTATAAAATAGCTATTTGGTTAATGAATTTTCACGTGTATTACGTCGATATAAATCAGTTACCTGGTTCATATCTACAAAATATTCTCATGAGTATTTGAACAAGCGCAAACTCTGAGTGTTCTTGCATTTTCCCCAATATAAGTTTGATTTTAGTTCAAGTCTACTTGATCAACTAGTTTGAAAACACTTCCGAATAACGTTGTTAGTTAGCCTTTTCTATCTTCTTGTTTGATTCTGAAGAAAATGTTTGAATGATATTTTAGAAGGATATTAAGGCTTGATCTATTCAACAAGTTGATCCAGTTTTCACTCGCACCCCAGAAATATATCATTCAGAGTCACAAAGCATGCCTAAAAGCATTCCTTGTTGTGCTGATTGCAATCAAATTTGGTTTTTCTTGCGGATGGTTTCAGATGTACGAGCAAGATGTCTGTTTATGTAAATACTTATGGCAGGTACTGTATGCCCCACTCTTTCTCTCTCTTTCTCTCTCTCTCTCTCTCTCTCTCTATATATATATATATATATATATATATATATATATGTGTGTGTATATAAGTATATAGGCGTGTGCGTTCATGTGTGCGTGTCTGTGTGTATATATGTCTGTGTATATATATATATATGTATATATATATGAATGCAAGCAAGATTTCTGTTTGTAAAAATAACTATGACAGGTAATGCATTTCTATCTCTCTCCCTCTCTCCCCCCCCTCTCTCTCTCTCTCTCTCTCTCTCTCTCTCTCTCTCTCTCTCCGTACATATATATATATGTAAGCAAAATTTCTGTTCGTGCAAATACTTATGACATGTACAGTATATATATATATATATATATATATATATATATATATATATATATATATATATATATATATATATATATATATATTGTTTTTATTTCTATCTACAAACGGTCACTGAGCTAAATATATGCCCATCATATTGAATGAGTTGGGTTGTAGATGCCAAGTGTTTTCTCGCACCCCTACCCCCAGGGGCTGGGGGTGGTTAGATCTGCAATGTGTGTTGGGTTTGGCCGCGTTTCCCACGCTTGCAAGAACGAGTTTTTCGCATATTAATTTTTTTGTCGAAATTTTTCAATTTTATTGACACTGGCTTGAAGCCTGGTTGCGTGACCCCATGAAATTTGGACGGGTCAGCAATGGTTAACATTACATCTTTTGTACTGCAGGGATTGAAGTGTCACCCGTGCACTTACGTTCATATCTATATGCACAACTGCTCATTGTTTTACATCTAATATTAATAAGATTTCTTCCGTCTCATTCTTCATGAGATAATGAGATTATTTTTAGTCGGATTGTACTTGCACAAGCACACTATTGCTCTCTTGTGTATTTATAAAAACCGACAACAAATACTGGTACCAAACCAGACAACTTGGGTTTCTTCAATTTTTAAGTAGATCTGACTGGCTAGCTATCCATGTACGTGTGGATCGCACCAGTGGAGCCAGAGGGCTGAAAATTTCTACATTGATTCTATATCATGCATAGAAAAATTTTTAGTTTTGTTTTTTCCTTTCAATACCCCTCGATGTTTTTAGTGGCGGGTTGATTTGCAATGTAAGTTTATACTAAACTGATCCCTTAGTTTGTGTCTGGCAGCATTCACAGTTGTTTTCTTTCCTTTGAGGGGGGGGGGTCGGACTTTTTTTTAGTGATCTCTGACGAATAAAATGCGAGAGAAGTAACTTATTCATTGATCACCCTCAAAACTGCCAAAAGATGTTAGACATGTGGTGGTTTCTACCGAATGACCAACCAGACCTGTTATGTATTTATTTATTTATTTATTCTGCTCATTTTGGGTGCCGCTTCTCCGTCTACAGTTTTTGAGATATCAACGTCATTCCAACTCAAATTAGGGTGTCTCAATATCGTGTATTATGCTTACATACAGTTTTGGAAAGGAAAGTTATTATTTGAGGTTTTAGAGAGGTTTTTATTTACAATGTAACTATTTCGTACAGTTCAGGATTTATTCTTGCTTCCATTGTAAACTTTTTTTTCCAATAGTAATTTTCTGTGCTTTCATTGAGTTTATTTCTTGGGGGGAGGGACTCCGCTATGGTGGAACCACATGTGCAGTTCTTTCAGGAAAGAGGTTTATTTTATTCTTCCGCCAATTTCAGTGCTAAAAATCACGGCTCAAACGTAAGTGAAATATACCTGTTCGCGTATAACTTTCTTGCTTTGATGAGTTTTTTTTTCAATGAATTTATCTGTTTTATTTGGACACCTTCCCCAGCTCAAAATCCTGCATCCTCTCTGGGTATATATATATCATAAAGTACTAAAGTATTTGTATATTTGTTTATACTTTTAAAAGTCGAGAATTACGCAAATGCACTCTTCTCCCTCCATTATTTGAACCCACAAAATCTCCATGAATTATCATTTACTTTCCAGTTATGTTGGATATACAATTTTCTTCTCCGGGCAACGCTAGGTACCCCTAGTTGAATGATTCACTTTTATAAACATAAACAGTGATTTAGAGGCAGGTACAGCATTATCTAAAATGTTCAAGTGCACACGCACACACACACACACACACACACACACACACACACACACACACACACACACACACACACACACACACACACACACAACAAGATAGATGTAGTGATATATTTAAAAATAGATTGATAGATAGATTGGTAGATAGGTATGACTAGACTACGAGATAGATAGATAGATAGATAGATATGAAATCAGTCGTAGTCAAATGTGTATAAATGAGGAGCTTTTGTCCCTTAATTGACCTCGTTTTCACCCTCAATTATTCGCCCAACATCCTTAATATAGCCTTGTTACAATATGGTATAGTTAAGATTTATGATTCTCATATTCTCTCTCTCTCTCTCTCTCTCTCTCTCTATATATATATATATATATATATATATATATATATATATATATATATATATATATATATATATATATATATATATTCGCACTTCACCATAAAACTTCATTGCGCACACAGGAAAGTTATTCCACGCACTGGCCCTGTCGTCTAAGGTCCCATTAGTCATGG
The DNA here is from genome assembly GCA_963457665.1 of Thysanoteuthis rhombus. Classification (NCBI taxonomy): domain Eukaryota; kingdom Metazoa; phylum Mollusca; class Cephalopoda; order Oegopsida; family Thysanoteuthidae; genus Thysanoteuthis; species Thysanoteuthis major. The sequence goes on along the minus strand of OY735240.1, from coordinate 8,963,550 downwards.
AAATCCCTCGTGGAAAAAGAATATCATGGGCGTCTGCAAGGTAGGTATGTGGGGACGGGTCATCTCCTGGATTAGGCCTTCCCACCATGTTTAAGGGGGGTTGGCAAGTTGGAACTTTATAGTCATAGGTGTATCGCAGTACAATTGTTTATTGTAAGCTCAACGTAATGTTCCCATATAAAAAGACCATTATTATTCTCTAGTAATAGGATTGCCGCAAAGATATATTCTGGATATATCCTTCTGCTCATATATCCATATACCTACCTATGTATATGTATGTGAATAATATATCTATCTATCTATCTATCTATCTATATATATATATATATATATATATATATGTACATATATATATATGTACATATATATATATATATATATATACATATATATATACATACATATATATATATACATGTATATATACATACATATATATATACATATATATATATAAATATATACATATATATATATACGTATATACATATACATATATATATACATGTATATACATATATATATACATATATATATATACATATACATATATATACATATATATATATATTCATATATATATACATATATATGTATATACATACATATATACATATATATGCATATATATACATATATGTATATATATATATATACATATATATATACATACATATATATACATAAATATACATATATATATGTATATATATACTTATATACATATATGTATGTGTATGTGTTTGTGTGTGTGTTTATAAATGCATCCCTTGTATACATATCAATGTACGTTATTTTAGAAAGTGTGAGTGAGTGGGGGGAGCTGTCGCGTGGCAAAACCAAGAAGGAGGGTGGACGGCTTTCGGCACAAGATCGACTATACACAGGAGATTCCTTTGTGCTATACCGCCATCATTTCATACCCTGAAGAATTCGTCATGACCCGGAAAAAATTCTTGGAAACAATGTGGTTCTGTGTTCTTATGCAAGAGTTTATAGCGTGTCAAACTGTTCTTTAAAAGTCAAGCCTGTTTTGGCATGTAAACAAAACCCCATTGTCTCACATGCCAAAGCTCTTTGACTTTAACGTTCTTCAGTTTCAGACACCTACAATATGTGTATTATAGATACGTTGTATTACTTTGAAACTCTATTTCAAAATAGACCCTCCCCCGTAATTACACGGTGAATTTATCATTTGGCCTAGGCAACATAAATAGAATAGATAAATTGAATGTAAAGTGCTCTCGATATCGTGGATAGGGTATATGTAAATAGGTGTACAAAGAAAATTCAATGCTTCGCGGTGACTCTACAGTCTCTGACTATGTTCTGGCATGAAAATCGGAGTCACAGCTAAGCCCTGAATTTTTTCTCTCTCTCTCTCTCACCCTCTCTCTCTCTCTCTCTCTTTCTCTCTCTTTATATATATATATATATATTTATATATATATATATATATATATATATATACATGTGAATGCATTATATTTTTTGAAAGTCTGCTTGTAATGACCTTCCGTTATTAAACGGAGAATGAGTCACTTGGCTCGGGAAGCTTAACTAGAATAAACAATTGAAGCAAAGGAATCGAACCTGTGGCCGATAAGATAACTTCTTAAACGTGGCGTCGCTCTTCCCATTGAGCTAAACAACCAGACGGAAAGGCAAACCCCAAATAACTTTTTTATCCCCACTTTTTTCATCTTGTTCATTCACTGTCCATGTCTGCACAGTTGTTCCTCAATGTGGACTATTATATTATTAGGAAATGGATCTATGAACCGACAGAAAATTTATGAATGCCTCATATTATTTGAAACTATCCGAAATGACTTGCCGACATTACACGGAGAAAGAGTCACTTGGTCCAGACAGTGTGAATAGAATAAACAATTAAAAATGATGGAGCAGCTGCAGGAATCGAACTTACGATTGGTAAGGTAGCTGCTTCAATGTAGCGTTGCTCTTTCCATAAATCTCTCATAGACAAACACATACACGAAGGACAAAAATTTCACTCGTACAAAAAAAAAAGAACCAACCTTAATCACAAACCTTCCGTCCAACGTAGATAGCATATTGACCAATATATGATCCCTCACTCAGAGTCAAAGTCTGGCTATCCATCCACAGACAACCCCAAACATACTCTCACCCATCCACTCACAACACAGGAACACTTGTTTCTGTCATTTTGTCTTCATTTCCCCATCTCGCTGGTGATTTGGGTGTCACTCCTTACGAGACATCCGTGAATAAATACCTAGTCACCCAATCTGTTTTTTCCTCATCGTTTATGAGAAAATACATCACTTCTCTGGAAAAGATGGCTGGCAACCGCCCAAATGCATCAGAACATGCCCACGTGGTAATAAAGATTTTCGAGATGTAGCACCTGCCTTTTTCTTAGTTTTTTTCTTTTCACCTTCAAATTGCCACTCTCATCAACATACACAGATATATATATAATCTTTATTTGTTGAATTTATGTTAATTATAAGTCAAACACGGCAGATAGTTTTTGTCGGTTCAACTTATTTATAAATTTTCTATTTTGCAAACAAGATTCTTTTTAAATCCATTGAAATTCTCCCTGAAAATGACTGATGACACATTCGAAAGCAATAAAAATTGATTAGAAATGGTTGAATTGACAAAAACTATCCATTGTGTTAAATGAAACCTGCTGCCAAATTTTGTCATCACAATTGAACAACTGCGTTGTCAAAATTTGAGGTCATGGGAAAAATCCATCGAGGAATAAATATGGTCAGAATAAATTCTAATTATGGCATCACTATCATTTTCCGCTATAGTGAGAACCTCTCGAAGTAGTTATTTCTACTGAAAAGCAACTAAAGTCGAAAGTTTGGGGGAAAAAATCAACCACATCCGATATTAAACGATGGAATTCGAACGTTTCTACACGATTGGTGAGACGTTGCCTGAATACAGACGTAGCGTACAACGACCAAAACGTTGAGTTCAAAATGAACCAAGGCGAGGACAAAAGTCTGCAAAAAATTGTACAAAAGGATTTTCCTTCATCTGAAAAATTCAGACAGAAATCTAAAATCGAGTAAAAAATATATCCAGAAACATCCAGATTTACCAGAAGGTTGAAATGTATGTGTAATCAGCATTTTGCAATTTGCGTATTCAATAGTTTTTACCTTTAAGATAATTCAAACACAAGCTGGGAAAGGCGCAGCGGCACCCTATGTGTACATGTATGCAAGTCTCATCAATTTCATCTGAATTTTGATTATTACGATGGCACATAGGAGATATGATTATCATCAAAATTGTTAGCATTGAGTGGAAGAGTCCATTGTCATGGACTGAGGAAAAATAAAGAATATATACATGTATGTATAGTCTAGTAAGTTTTACAGCTTTAAACACAAAATATATTTAAAAAAGAACTTTTTTTAATCTTATGTTATTTTAGTCAATTATTTCCCTATTTCTGTTAATGTGATTTATGTAATTTTTTCCAGTAATTTTTTTATGTTTTACACTGAATTTGATATCCTACTATGTGTGAATTTTTCTTGTTGGGATCATTAGCTGTTTACCATGTAACCGTTTCAGGGATTTTGAAAACAAAATAGTTCTATTAACAAAGCTCACCAGCTGTGTGGATCAAATATTACCTCCCCTTAAGCTATGATTTTGATAGCTTATGTCATATTACGTGAAGTAAATTATTTTATATAGGGTATTATCATAATGTATTGTATATGGATGTTATTTCATAGTAAACATCACTTTTTGAAACACAGCGCTTACTTACGTACGCTGGGCAGACGCTGCAACGGAAACCTTTGCCCAATTTTTTGTCTCGGCGTTTCTGACGAGAAATATTAGTTACTTGAGGAATACTTATTCCACGTGATTGGTTTTCTTCTTAAGTTTTTGAAGCAGTTAATTGAAAGTAAATTATACGTCAATCTTTAATTTTGCTTTAGTCTCCTTCCGCCGACAGACATTGATATCCTCTCTCATTGACCATCTAAGGGCTAAAAAAATGAAATCTATCAAAATTAATCTTATTTTTCATCTTAAACAACATTTGAAGAACGGGGTGAAAATATGAAACAATCAAATTTTGCGAATAATTAGAAATATAGCACTACTTACAAAACATGAAATTTGGAATAAATTGGGCTTAAGCTAGGAGTTGGGGTGAACAAATCTTTGTCAAAAGAAACGAAAAACAAATGTTTATTGATTATTAAATTAAACAGGACTGTGTCAAAGTCAAGGTTATAATTTGGGATCCGACCCGGCTCTGTAACGGAACACGAAATATGCATCTTGGATGACTGAATTCAAATAATCAAAAGGCTACGCTAATTTGATATTCGACTTTGTGTGCTCATCCAACCGGAGAAAAGAAAGCTCTTTAGATACAAGATGTCCTTCAATGAAGTATTTGACAAGAAAGGTTGATTACTTAAGCAAAAAATTATTCCACGTGATTAGTTTTCTTCTGTATCATAAGTTAGTTGTTATCTGGAATATTAAGAAATTACAGACTTGTCAAATTAAATATAATGTGTCCTATTTTGTGGCCTGTTCTTCGGGATCAAAGTGTTGTATCTGTTCCACGGCATAGACCGAGGAGTCGGTACTGACACTTGCCTGTTGAATGGGCCGGAGAGGGAGTGTGTCAAAGACCGAGTGCGCCGGTAGCCAATGAGGTTTCACTGAGGCTGCGTTCGCTAAGCGCATTGGGAGGCCTTTGGACTCGTCCTTAGGCTCTCCCATTATTACTCGGCCCAGCTGCGGGGTCTCAGTTTCCCCGGGGGCAGCACTGCTTCATTGCACTTAAAGGAGCAGGTCCCCAGGTGGATGCTTTTGCGGGTGACCTTGTCTAGCCATTACGATGAGCTTTTCAATGGTAACTGCGTCGGCTGGAGCCATTTTTGGAAAGGTTGCTCCTATTTCTCCCCACGTTAAGCCCGACCTTGTATCACATATTGCTGTGGTCCGACAGTGATTAAATAGCTCACACCCTCTTTTTCTTGCCTGTTCTTCAGGATCAAAGTGTAGTATCTGTTCCACGGCGTGGAATGAGGAGTTGGTACTGACACTTGCCTACCGAATGGGCCGGAGAGGGAGTGTGTGTCAAAGACCGATTACGCCAGTGCGACGCGTTAGCAAATGAGGTTTTACTGAAGCTACGCACTGCTAAGCGCATTGGGGAACCTTTGGACTCGTCCTTGGGCTCTCCTATTATTACTAAACCTAGCTGCGGGGGTCGGTTTCCCTGGATCAGCACTGCTCCAATCCACTTAAAGGAGCAGGTCCCCTGGAGGTTGCTTTGATTGCTTAGCAAACCGGAGCTGCGTCGGCTGGAGCCATTTTTGGAAGGGGTTACCTATTCTTCCCACGCTAAGCCTGACCTTATGTCAAATTCCGCTGTGGTGGGACAGTAGATAAATAGTACCTCCCCTCCTTTTTCTAGCCTTTTCAGCATGGATTCAAGTGTATCTGTTCCCGACAGAGCCCTAAGCGCTGGTACTGTCAATTGCCTGCTGAATGGGCCGGAGAGAGTGTGTGTCAAAGACCGAGTGCGCCAGTGCAATGCGTTAGCAAATGAGGTTTTACTGAGGCTGCACATTGCTAAGCGCATTGGGAACCTTTAGGTTCCCTTTCTATTACTATTATATGCCCCAGGACAGCACAGCTCCATTGCACTTGAAGGAGCAGGTCCCAAAGTGGACGGTTTCGTGACAGAGGTTGTTTTAGCTTCTACGGTCGCTTGGCAATCAAAGTCGCGTCAGCTGGAGCTATTTTTCCAGGGTGTCTCATATTTCCCCCACGTAAAGCCTCGACCTCGTGTCACATTTTGCTGTGGTGGGACAGTAAATAAATGGCGCAAACATCCCTTTTTCAGGCTTTTTCGGTATAGGTTAAAGTGTAGTATCTGTTCTCCAGCAGAGACCGAGGTGCTGGTACTGGCACTTGCCTGTCGAATGGGCCGGAGATTGTGTTGTGGTGAGTGTCAAAGACCGAGTTCACCAGTGCCATTCGTCAGCCAATGAGGTTATACTGAGGCTGCACATTGCTACGCACATTGGGAACCTTTGAGTTCCCTATCTATTACTCAGTCCAGTTGCGGGGGATCCGTTACCCCTGGGTAGCACTGTCCCATTGCTCTTAAAGGGACAGGTTGGGCTCGTCCTGACGCTTTCGTGACTGCAGTTGTTTTAGCAACCACGCTTGCTCAGCAACCAAGGTCGCATCAGCTAGAGCTATTTTTCGAAGGTGTCTCCCTATTTTCCCCACGTAAAGCCCTGTCCTTGTGTCACATTTTGCTCTGGTGGGAGAGTAAATAAATAGCACGCCCCCCCCTATATATTCATAGACTCCGAAATATTCCAGCAAAACTTCATATCTGTATACACTGTGTGTGTGCAAAAGAATATTGTAAGCTTATGCAATGCTCTTCCATAGGAATAGAGCACTCAGGTGGATGGGAAAATTCTGTGTAAATAGATATTTCGCTTAAATTCAGCCTTACTGGCTGTCCAGTTCCGTAGTCCAGAGGTAGGATATCGGCCGCCGGGTCTGAAGTGAAAGTTTCAATTCTACTGGATGGGATAATGGAAAGTCTATAGCCACACCGAAGAGATGTAATACATCGAAACAGTTGTCTGTGGATGACGCAATTATATATATATATATATATATATATATATATATCAGCATTCTGCTTGTACCCTACGATCATCGGGAGTGTCAAGGTTAGACACACATGGTTAATAAGACAATGATGCTTCATCTTATAAACATAATGAATTGGATTTTTTTAAAGTCAAATTAAAATGAATTTAGAAACATTCTACCGGGTCGTTTTTATGTTTGTAGGTTTTGCTTGAAAGAAAAAGCGCAAATCTTTGTCTAAAAAAACGAATTTTCATTCATTATTAAAACAAGGCTGCGTCAAAGTCAAGGTTATAATCCTGCATCAAAACACGAGATATTCACCGCGGATGACTGAATTTAAATAATCAAAAGACTACGTTAATTCGATATTTGACTTTGTGAGCTCATCTAACCGGAGAAAAGAAATCTCTTTAGATACAAGGTATCCTTGAATGAAGTTTTGGACAAGAAAGGTTGCTTACCCAAGTAACATATTATTCCACGTGATTAACTGTCTTCGTGGTTGAATTTGTTGACGTCACAACCTGAAAATGTAAGTTAAGAAGTTATTTGAAGGCATTATGGTCTATATTTATATATACATAAGTCAGGACGTTTTTGACAAGAAAGGTTGATTATTTAAGCAACATATTATTCCACGTGAATAGTTTTCTTTATAGCTGGTTCAGTTGATGTCGCAACCCATGGATATAAGTTAAGAAGTTACAAGAAGCTATTAGGGTGTATACATATATATATATACATAAGTCAGGACGTTTTTGACAAGAAAGGTTAACTACTCAAGCAACAATTATTCCACGTGATTAGTTTTCTTCTGAGTTCTGAAGCTGTTGCTACCTGCAAAGTTCAGAAGTTATAAACATGTCAAAGTCAATATAGTGTGTCCCTAAAGAGATGTTATCGCTATAAAACAACACGACAATCTGTAGAGGATCTCATATAATAAAAACTTGATATATTTAGTGTTTAAAGCTGTAAAGCTTTCCAGACTTTATACATATATATATATATATATATATATATATATATATATATATATATATATATATATATATATATATGTGTGTGTGTGTGTGTGTGTATGTGTGCAAAGTACACACACGTACATCTACTCACAAACAAGAGCGCATACATATGTATTAGGTGTGTGCAAAAGTCTCCTGCAAAAATCATTTTCAACTATGTATTTAGTCTTTAGTTTTTAATAATGAGCGCCGGGAACTTACGCACTCAACTAATATATGCATACGTATTAACTGGCCTTTCCAATTTATCAGGAGTTAACATTACAAATAAATATAGGGTTCTCCCAATCTATTACGTGTAGTTTATTATCTTATATAGGGGATTATCATAATTCGTAGTATAAGAATGTTATCGTATTGTAAACATCATTTAATCTTTTTGAAACACAGTGCTCACTTACGTACACCAAACGTTTAGCCGGGCAAACGCTATAACGGGAACCTTTGCTCAAAATATAATCAGAAGTTATATGAAGCTATCTTGATCTGTTTCTATCTATCACAACATACTCATATCTGTATCAATATCTTGGCCTGTTTCTATCTATCATAACGTATTCATATCTATCTCGAACCATTAATATATATATATATATATATATATATATATATATATATATATATATATTGTTGAACATATGTCTCTATCTAAGCATACACCCTTATTAATACACAGGCAAATCAATATGGTGACTTATGCAAAGGGAAAAGAAAAAAATCCCTCGTTTACTTTCGATAAGCTGTCAGACGGGTAGATAAAGGCTTTCAAAAGCGTGTGAACCACGAGGTCTGTCTCTGGCAGATGTCAACACAAAATCCACTCTGTGGCCAGATTTCTATTCATGACATCTTTGTGACATCTATTTTGGACACAATACACATCCAACGTCATCACGTATTTCTCCCACGTAACTTTTTCCTTCCCTCTTGATATATGTATATATAGTATCAGCAGATGGACAATTTATATCTGACAGGATTTTATAGGAACCTAATCTGGTTGGCACCGATATTACTCAGTGGGATATAGAGCAGTCCTGGATCTTGTAAATGAATAAAGAAATGGTCACCGGGGCTCATCTCAATCTATTTTTCATTCATACGATCTTAGGCCGCTTGATTTGCCGAGTAGAATAAGGACCTACGAAGATGTAATTACGTTCGATGAAATTCGGGGTATTTTAAACACAATTAGCCCGTTCGTCCGATCCCCCACGAGAGCAGAGTGTAATACCAGGTTGGTTTAATTTGGGGGATATAACATGTGTGAGAAGGCCAGCAGAAAAAAATCGGTGAAGTCCCGCTTGTTGTCCGGCTTCACGGTTCGGTATTTCTCTTCTTTCAACTTCAGGCCGAGACTTTTGTGTCAGTTTATAATGAAAAGCGACTCACAATTGATCTCATGGAAGATAATTTTCAAAAATCAATGAAAAACATTGGTACTGTCTCATCTAATAAAAATGAATAATAAAAAGAATCGACAGTTTGTGCATAGTGAAAAATCCACAATTTCAACCCGGAGACGAACCTATACTCTTGCCGTCAGAGGTGAACTTGCTCCCTGGATTCCTGTCAACCCATTATCTGCGGATGACGGAGATTTCCGTTTGTTTTTGTTTTTTGTTTCATGGCGAACTCATTAAATTTTCCGTTTTATTGTGATTGATCATGACTTAGTTCTATCAGTGTGTCGGGACTTTTATCTTGCAATGGATAACTTACAAGGGATTATTTTGCAATGGACAAGGGCTTTTATTAGTGGAAAGCTATTATGCTTACCATCGTCCACAGTCAAAGGATTAACACAATGCGTCTCAAACTACTTGTGTTGTTAACCCTAAGTCTTTATTACAAATTTCATCCATCCATGACTAAATTTCCTTATGTTTTTGATCATTTTCCTCTTATTCTTCCTTGCGTATAATTTTATCTATAATCTATTTTGCATCGGAAGCAAAAAGCATAAATCAATTCATTTCTGAAGTCTTTATTTCATTTCTGTTTTCTTGAACAACCTAAACATATATAAAGAAAACTAGAAGTGATGAAAAATTTGCACAAAATTTTTTGGATTTTCTTGTTCACAGGAAATTAACATTTTTTAGAAATTGTTACATCGTTTTCAAGTGTTTCTGCCCGGCTGGCTATCTATGTTTGTGTCACAACAATAGGGCTAAAATTTATATATATATATATATATATATATATATATATATATATATATATATATATATATATATATATATATATATATATATATATATAAAACCTGGAATGACAAAGGATTTACAGATGATAATTATCAGAATCGTTCTAGTTCTCATGAAATTTGCAAACAGTCTTGGAACTTAGAATTAGATGTTTTTGAAATATTTCCCATTATTTTATGTGTTTACCTCAAAAATTACTTTTTCAAGAATAGATAAAGTATAAATAGGTCTGGTTAGTCACTCAATAGAAACTTTCATGTGACCAACGTCTTTTGGCAGCATGCTGTGCTGGGGCGATTGAAATTTTGGAAAAGGGCTGATCAATGAATAAAGCAATTTTATCGTCTTCTGTTTGGCACGAGAGAGACTGAATTAAGAACAAACAAAAAAAAACCCAATTTAGCATAAACCTATATTGCAAATTGAACCCTGAGTTAGACCTGGTTTGTGGCGATTTTTGAAAAAAAAAAAGTTTTTTGGAGTCATTATAAGGAGTAAATATTGAAATTTTCTGCCCTCTAGCTCAATTTGTGAGGCCTGAACGTACGATACATTCATACATAGCCAGTCAGCCTAACAGACCAACTTGAACGGCCGGACAAACAAACTTAAAAATCGAAGAAGACTTTGTTGACAGATTTGGTTGACAGTTTTCAATATCTGAATAAATTATGACATTCACCCTTTATGTTTCATGCCCCCTTCACTCGCCCCTTTAGTTTCATTCACCCCCAAAATAATTTAATTCACCCTCGGATGAATCATTCACCAGTTGAAGAAACACTGGGTTAAACATACACATGTCACAGCTCAGTTGATTTGGTTCCTGGAGACTTTTGCAATTACACCTGGTAAATGGGCCGATAGAAAGAAAATGTTTTTGTTCACCTGCTGCTCCACGTGTTTTCAAATTCACGCCGTGACCTTTGTAAACACTAATTGGATATCATGGGAAGCTGGTCAAGCGAATCTAATAAGGGTGGAATTCCGGGTGACGTAGGGTCTGATCTCAGTGAATAATCCTTGGGTATTTCCTTCTGGGAGGGAGATTTTGTGCAGTGCTTAAGTCAAACTATCATGCATCATTGAAATGAAGATATACGAGTTTGGAGAATTCGAACATTTGCAAATATGGCTCATTTCTAATAGTTTAGATTTGTAAACAGGTCTGGTTAGTTACTCGGTAGAAACTGTCGAATGGGCAACGTCTTTTGGCAGCATGCCTGGTCTGGGATGATCAGTTAAAAATTGGAAAAAAAAGATGATTAATGTATAAATTACTTCGCTCGCCTTTTGTTGCGCAGTGATCACCAAAAACGCCCAAATGCTGTTGGCACAAACTGTGGGGCCAATTTAGCATAGATACGTATTACAAATTGAACCCGCGCTAAAAACTTATCTATGGCGAGACATATTTTTATTGACATAATTAGGAGCAAAAGTTTGAATTTGAAGCCTGCTAGCTCCATTAGTGCGGCCTGAGCACGTGTTACACGCATTGCCAGACAGCCTGACCAACTTGAAAATTAAAGAAACTTATGTTGACAGTTTTGGTTGGCGGTTTCTAATATGGCTTCCCATTCAGGAATAGAGCACTATGTTAGACGGGGAATTATGTGAAAGTAAATATGCATTGGTAAGTTCGTCCAGTTCAGCGTAGGGTAGGGATAAAATGTCTACCTCAGGGTCTGTAGTGAAGGTTTCGATCCTACCTGGATGTTGGATAGTCTATAGCCACACTGCACAGTTGTAATACAACGAAACAACTGACTGTGGATGACACAGTTATTAATTATATATATATATATATATATATATATATATATATATATACTTTACCGATCACGCTGGAAGGCCATGGTTCAATCAACTGAGTCATGCCCAAACTTGTAACTCAATGCCCCTCCGCTAAGCACTCAACACAGGGTCAATGATTGAGGACACCTCTTTCGGAGGGTAACTGCACCAAGATCATTGGGGAATACCAGATGCCGTAAGGAGAACGAAGCTTCGACAGGCCTAGCAAACCGGAAATGGATCTTATTTACCTCTGTCAACAAAGTTGAAGAGAGGTTTATATATTCGACCACGTGTGTTCGTCAGTTTGTCTGTACTAGATGGATTTCTATGAAATTTTGTGAAAGGGTGGTAAAATTTTAGGGCAGATCCAGGACTTTTAAAAAATCCATCGTTGATCTAGAGATATTTTCCTGTCTATTTAAAATACATTTATGCATACACTCATGACTGTCCACCCGATATCTCCTGAACTTCTCGATGAATTCTAATGCAATTTTGTGGATGGTTGGACTATTGTCATGGACGGACAAGTTAAATTTTATTGTGGCTCCATGTATAATTACCCATGTTATTGTTATATATTCTCGTCACATAACGTCGTAGTAATATATTCTAAATACATAATATCATTAAAATTCCATCTCTATCCACACGGTATATCCATGAGTTCTCAATGAATGAATTTCTATGACATGTTGTGGAACGGTGGATAATAGGCTATGAAAGAAATGATTTGATTTTGGAACTGTTCCATGAACAATTACCTCCCCTCCGCTGCAGTTATATCTTAAAACCTCATAATATCGCTAATTTTTCTTTCCTGTCCATAAGGTATCCCCAAAAGTTCGCAATGAATTTCAATCACATATAGTGGAAGAGTGGAAAAGAGGCTGCAGAAGAACTGATTAAATTTTGGGGCGGATCCATACACAATTACTTCCCTTACATTATAGTTACATGTCCTAAACAAATAATATCACAAAAGGTTCATGTCTGCTCACACGATGTCTCCATATGTTCTCAATGAATTTCAATGACATTTTTCTTGGAAAGGTGAACAATTGGTTATAGATAAACTGATTAAATTTTGGAGTATGCATAATAACTCTTCCCCACCCCCTGACAATGGTGTTGACTGAGGTATGCGCTCTCTGAGTCATTTTTTATTATCAGTATGAACTCCTAATGAATCGAAAAGGCCACTTGATACGTATACATATATCCAATCGAAGAATGAAGATTTTGTCTGAATAAAATCTACTTATAACGTCACTGGCGTTTTCCACAGGAAATCATCTAAAATAGAGTGAAAAGACTTTGAGAGAATCTGGATTTTATTGACAAGCCGCAAAAATAAAAGACCTAAAAAGGTCACAAAGCTTTTTAAGAGTATACAACCAATACATTCTCCCGATAGTCACTTATGGAGCTGAAACTTGGAACCTATCCAAGAGACAGGCCTGCAAACTGAGAAGTATGCAACGTGAGCATAAGAGAATCATGCTCAACTTTACATGGAGAGATCACAAGACAGCATAGTATATAAGGAAGAAATAGATGTTCGTAACATCATAGAAACTATTAAAAACTCAAATGGCAATGGGCAGGCCATGTTGCAAGAAGGAAAGACAACCGATGGACACCACGTCTCACAACATGGATCCCCAGAGATCACATAAGAAACTGAGGCCGACAGAACACAAGATGGAGAGATGAACTTGACAGATTCAGGAAATACTGGCTCTGTGATGCCCATGATAGGGAATTGTGGCGAATCCTGGGGAAGGTCTATGTCAAACGACAGACGTTAAAAGACTGATGATGATGGTGATTGTGGGGTACTGATACAAAATGGAAAGGTCAATACGTGCACATATAGAAAAGGATGGAACCACATTTGATGGCTGCAGTGGTTCAAGGGACACACGAGATTGCATTCGACACTTTTACATGTCCTAAACTTTCCAGGTAGCAACTACCTGGAAACACAGAAAAAACTAATCACGTGGAATAATTGTTGCTTAAGTAGTCAACCTTTCGTATCAAAAACGCCCAGACTTTATATATATATATATATATATATATATATATATATATATATATATATATATATGTATATATATATATATATATATATATATGTATATATATATATATATATATATGTATATATATATATATATATATATGTGTGTATATATATATATATATATATATATATATATATATGTATATATATATATATATATATATGTATATATATATATATATGTGTGTGTGTGTGTGTGTGTTTGTGTCTGAGTGTGTATGACAGTGTGCGTAGTGCACACACACACACACACACACACACACACATATATATATATATATATATATATATATATATACGTACAAACAATAATACATTTATATAACTTCTTAACGTACATTTCCAGGTAGCGACGTCAGCAAAACCGACCATGAAGACAGCTAATCACGTGGAATAATTGTTGCTTAAGTGATCAACCTTTCTTGTCAAGAACGCCCTGACTTATATATATATATATATATATATATATATATATATATATATATATATATATATATATATAACATAATACCTTTATATAACTAAACTCACATTTCCAGGTAGTGACGTCAACAGAACCAGCCCAGAAGAAAGCTAATCACGTGGAATAATATGTTGCTTAAGTAATCAGCCTTCTTTTGTCTAAAACTTGAAGGACACCTCGTATCTAAAGAGCTTTCTTTTCTCTGGTTAGATGAGCCCGTAATGTCGAATAGAGAATTAACATCGATTTTTGATTATTTGAATTCAGTCACCCAAGATGCATATCTCGTGCTTTGATACAGAGCCGGGGTGGATCCAGGAATATAACCTTAACATTGACACTGTCCTGTTTTATCTAATAATCAATGAAAATTTGCTTTTCGTTTCTTTGGACAAAGATTCTAATTCAGTATATTTTTGAAATAAGGCATCAATGTCTTATTAATTATGTGCGCCTAAACTTAACACTCTCGATCATAGTAGGGTATAAGCAGAGAACGCTGATACATGAATACATACATATTCTTTCGCAGACACACACATACAACACACACACACACACGCTCAAACACACACACACACACACACACACACATATATATATGTATATATATATATATATATATATATATATATATATATATATATATATGTGTGTGTGTGTGTATATATATATATATATATATATATATATATATATATGAATTTCCGCAAAAATATTTCCGTCTCTCTCTTCATCTCTCATATATATGTAGGGATACACTATGTTTGATTCGACAAGTCTGTATCTTCTTAATATTCCAGGTAACAACTTCCTCAAAACACGAAAGAAAACTAATCACGTGGAATAATTTTTTGCTTAAGTAATCAACCTTTCTTGTCAAATACTTCATTGAAGGACATCTTGTATCTAAAGAGCTTTCTTTTTCCGGTTTGATGAGCACACAAAGTCGAATATCAAATTAGCGTAGCCTTTTGATTATTTGAATTCAGTCACCCAAGATGCATATTTCGTGTTCCGTTACAGAGCTGGGTCGGATCCCAAATTATAACCTTGACTTTGACACAGTCCTGTTCAACTTGATAATCAATGAATATTTGTTTTTCGTTTCTATGGACAAAGATTTGTGCCAAGTCCCCCAAAATCTAAGTACGATCTGTTCAAAATTCTAATTCATTACGTTTTAAAATATTTTCAATTATTCGCTAAATTTGATTGTTTTATATTGTCGTTCCGGTCTTTCAATGTAGTCTAAAATGTTGAATAAAATTATTCGTGAAAAAATTTCATGATTTTTTTTTTAGCCTTCAAATACGTAATGACAACAACGTCTGCCGGTTTTTCGTTTCTGTATGCATAGATTTGTGCAAATCAACTTTTTGCAAAAAAAATGAGAACAATTTTAATTCACTTAGAAAATTTTAACTCATTTTAATTCAATTTTTTTTGGAAATTCTAATTAAGTCCGTTTTCAAAATAGGTTGTCGGTGTTTTATCAACTACGTACACCTAACCCCGAACCCTCGATGATGGCAGGGTTTAAGCGGAGAACCATGATACATATATATTATTTCGTATACACACAGGTATCATAGTTAACAAGGATTAGATCTGGTCTTCTGGCCTGTATTGTTTGGTTAGTTCCAATTTCGAAGTTCTTGAGAAGTGTGCTTGTTTATTCACTTAGACAGCTTTTACTGGGTGCATATACAATCGTTTTGCGTGGTAAAATCTCAGCCGCTTGCACAGTTTACAATGGATCACTATTCCTATGCAATCAATTTTTGTACTCCTTCTAAGCTAATTTGCTTAATATATTGACAGTTTCATTTCTATCGTCTCATAAGTATTAGAAACAGTCAACCAAGACAATCTCCAAAACAGTCAACATGGGTTTCTTTAATTTTCAAGTTGGTCTGATCCCTAAAAACAGGAAGAAGTTTCCCCTCAATTTTGACCCCAAAAAAGGAAAACGTATCTGATTATGAGGTCAGTAACCAAAGTCTCCCGACTTTTTTCAAAGTGAACCCTAGAAAAAAAGTTTCCCCTCACTTTTGACACCTGAAAATAAAATAAAAAGATTTTTCCTCTATTTTGACCCCTGAAAAATAAAACATGTTCCCTCACTTTTCACCCCTAAAAAGTAGGAAAAAATGTTTTCCCACACTTCTGAACCCAAAATAGAAAAAATGCTTTGCCTCCCTGTTTTTCCCTAAAGAAAGAAAAGTATCTATCCTCACTTTCGAGTCCTACAATGGAAAAAATGTCCTCCTCATCTTTGACCCCTGAAAGAGAAGAAATTGCCCCTCCCCCACTATTTTTTACCCTTAAGGGGAAAATACCCACCTCATTCACCCTCATTTTAGATACCCAAAAAGGAAAAATGAGTTTACTTTTTTTTTGACCCATAGAAAGTAGAAACAAAAGTCCCTCTCCGTTTTGACCCCTGAAAAAGAAAAATGTTCCTTCCCCTTTTGACCCCGAATTTAAATAAAAAAGTGTTATCAGAATATGAAGTCCGGTAAAAAACAACTTAAAGACAAAAACTTCTACTGTGTCTTCTTCTTCTTCTTCTTCTTCTTCTTCTTCTTCTTCTTCTTCTTCTTCTTCTTCTTCTTCTTCTCACAACAAACGCAACATTAAACTTGACTAATTCTTCTTTCTGTCGTCAAAAATCAATGTTTAAATAACCTCCTTTGTATTCGGACCGTATCTATAACCATCTGTCACGATTGAATTTCAACTTGTCCCCCTGACAGATGTAAACTTATATTTGGACACCAGTCATTTTATTCACCTTTAAGAGGACACACACACACACACACACACACACACACACACATACATATATATATATATATATATATATATATATATATATATATATATAATGACACATTGATTACTGTGTGTTTCGATGCTGTGCAGTTGAGACATTTCAGTAAGACTTTAAACAAAACGATTTTGAACAGTTTTTACACTTAGTTAACCTATATACAACAATACCTTGTTTAGTGCGAGGTTCAGTGATGTTTTACTTGAATAATGAATTAGTTAAATTATTTCATTTGCTACACAACCTGAGAATACAAACATCTGATATTTCAGTAGTAGTATTACTTTGTTTTGATCTCTGTGCAGCAGCTATGACTTCAGTTTCAAATATTTTTTTTTTATTCCTGCGTCGAGTTAGCATCAAACAATTACCATAACCCCATAAATTAATGTTGAAATATTTACCTCAATAAAATATGATAATTGGTTAGAATCGTTAACCTTAAACACATAATCGTTGAGGACAGTATAGTACTATAATAAAAGAGCAAGTGCAGAATCACTGAACTGGAATTGATGGTTTGAAGTCATTAGGTGCGGCGCCTGTAGCATATGCAACATTTGCTATAGAGTTAATTGTTTCCCATGGACATATTCGAATCCAATCGATACTGGAACAAACAACTTCAGGTTACTTCAATCGTAACACCTGTCTTCTATCATGTGTCACTCGCAATAACTTCGACTTGATTCTCCATATCGAACATTATTGACGTCACTCAACTGCTAGTCATTTACAGGTATCCTCTGGTTTTCGTAAGTACGATTCACGCCACTTCCAAGCTTTTACGAAAAAGGATGGAAACAGAAATAGCGTTCAGAGCCAGTTCTGCAACAAGCCCTTATATATCACTCTCTCGTCCCCCCCTCTCTCTCTCTCTCTCTCTCTCTCTCTCTCTCTCTCTCTCTCTCCTACACCACTATCTTCTCTACCTCACAATACTCCAATCTCTGACGATTTAGACTAGCATCCTATCATCACCGTTTTTTGAATCAAGGAAATCTCAAAAGTTTTTTTTATATAAATTGATGGTAATTGTTTCTTTGCTTTACGTCATTTCGGCTTACAAAAGTTTTTTTTTTATTGGAATACTCTACTTTCGGATACACCTTACTCTCTGGCCCTTGGCCAGTGTCAGAAGTATTCATCCAACTATCCAACAAATGGACGTTCGTATTTGGAAATTCTCGCAACTCAATAATTCTACCCATCATGCATTCTGGTGACAGATTTTTCCTAATTATTCTGTCGAAGATGGAAGCCTCGATGGCCGATCGGTTAGAAGTTCGGAAAATGGACCCAGTGACTAAACCTAGCGCTAATGTACATGGGAAATGCAGCTTCCTCCCAGCTATGCGTAAAACAGCAAATTGTAAAGCGAGTGACGCTACTTCGGGTGTCTGTCGCTCCTTAGTCTATTTCACACTTCGTAAACCCCGAAGAGCTAGCCAAGACGGAGAAACTTTTGATATGTGAAGCCCTGACACAGACGGCTGATGGCGTAGCCAGTGTATGGACACTACTCACTTTAAAACCTAAGGTGGCTTGTTTGATAGATTACGAATGCAAATTTTGAAAGGGGGCTAAGCTTTCCATTTCGTGAATTGGCGCAACACCGTCGGCCTTGTTGGCATTCGGTTTTGTGTCAAATTAAGCTGGGTAGTTTGTCCCAATTGCAAGTCATAGAAACGTAGCGATCGGTACAACAGAAAAGAAAAAAATGAACAGGTCTGGTTGGTCGCTCAATAGAAACCATCACGTGACTAACGTCTTTTGGCAGCATGCCTCATTGGGGGGTGATCAATTGAAAAATTGGAAAAAGGGATGATCAATAAATAAGTTTCTTGTCTCGCATTTTGTAGGGTAGTGTTCACTAGAAAAAATCCCGAATTTCCAAAAACAAGCGTGAGTGCTACCGGACACAAACTGACCACCACTTTGGAGGGGGTCAAAAAACAAAAGTTCGTCCCTTGTGAACATAATAAAGAGCAAATGTTTAAAATTTCAGCCTTTTAGCTCCATTGGTACATGTCTGTGCACTCAATACTTAAATACGTTGACAGCCAGCCAGACCAGCTTAAAAGTGACAGCTTTAATGACAATTTTGGTTAACTGTTTCTAATTAGTGACACCTTACAAAATGATTGACCCTCAAACGGAAAATCATGGAACGTGCACAAGAGAGGACAATGCTCAACCTCACGTGGAGAGATCACAAGATATCACATTATATCAAGAAAAAAACTAGGGTCAGAGATATAGAATTCATTAGAAAACTCAAATGTCAATGGCCAAGCCATTTTGCAAGAATGTCGGACATCTATAAGACGTCACGACTCATAACGTCGGATAATGCTAGATTGCAGCCGACAGAAAATAAGATGTCGTCACGATTTAGACAGGCTCAGGGGATTCTGGTGCCGTGACGCCTGCACAAGGGAGGTGTAGCAAATCTTGGGGAATGTCTATGTTCAAAGATAGACGTTAAAAGGTTGCTGCTGCTGATGGTGGTGATGATGATAGTGAGCTTTTAGTTGTTGATAAAGTTGTACATGCATACAACGAAATTATACATACACACACACACACACATATATATATATATATATATATATATATATATATATATATATATAATACATATGGTACAGATCCGGCTAGCAGTATATAATGATATATTAATGATATAAAGCAACTTCTGATATGTGATGGATTTATTTCATAGAGTGCTCGATACATTCAACTTTATACTATGAAAGTCAACTTGTTCAAGAGTAGAGCTGTAAATTAATAGTAGGATGTGGATTCGCTACACAAACTGGCTCATGTTTCTGCCCTCTCCAGGCCTAATCGGGCGAATGATCATTCGCTTGATGAGGCCTGGAGAAGGCAGAAACATGAGCCAGTTTGTGTAGCGAATCCACATTCTACTATATATATATATATATATATATATATATATATATATATATATATATATATATATATATATTCACATATAATGGTATAGATACTAGAAAAAAGATCTTTTTCATTTTTAGTTAACGAGTATACGTACTAGAGGACACCTTTCTTGACTTAACGAATATGAATATTGTCTATGAGTTTACGACCGAGCGCTTTCGACCGTTCTTCACATTTTATCAAGATCAGGGAAAAACTTTGAATGTTTCAAATTAGAAACCATCAACCAAAACTGTCAACATAGGTTCTTTCTGGTTTTAAGTTGGCCCGGCTATGTATCACAGGTTCAGGCCCCACTGATGAGGCTAGAGGGATGAAATTTTGAACGTTTATTCCTTTTTATGACTATAAAAAGACTTTTCTGCTTTTTTAAAACTCACCCTCTCCTGAAAAAAAGGTTCAATTTATAAGCTAATTTTAGGCTAAATTGCTCCCTAGTTTGTGTCGAGTGGTGTCCAGGCTAGTTTCTTTGAAAATTTGGACTTTTTTTCAATCATCGCCCACTAACAAAAGACCGGAAAAGTTACTCATTCATCGATTTTCCAATTAATCACCACCAATACAGTATGCTGCCAAAAGACGTTGGTCACGTGACGGTTTTCTATTGAGTGACCTGAAAGACGTATTTTTAATACTTTTCAAATAGCAGCCTATTCAAAAAAATACAGCCACGTATTTCCCCAATTTTTCATGTAAAATGACGGGGTTATTCATATATGGATCAGCACTGAAAAATCTTAAGCCATTTTATTAGATAATTTATTTTCAACTTGAGAACACCCATCCCAAATGACGGGGTTATTTTCGTATAAATCGACACTAAGGAGCCTACAATTATTTTATTGGATAATTTATTTTCAATAATTTTAGTTTCCTAATATCAAGTTCTTTTCTGGTCTCGACTCATCACAAGCCGTTTTAATATGTGATGATCAGACGTGGAGTTTTAATAGTTTCTACGACGTAATTTTTGTAACGTCATTATAGGAAGGTAAATTAACCAATGGAAACATTCCATTTAAGCGTAAACAGAAAAATTTGCAGATAAGCTCATTTATATAGTAAGATAATTCAAGTATCCAAATGTCAAGTTCCAATTCAAGTTTTAATGTGTTTTTGTGACGCATTCTTCATGGCTATGTCACAGCAGCCTATCTCATTTTTATTACAACCCTATAATCGTTTTTATCAGCTATGTTAATCTATTTGGCATGGACTAATCAATTATAACTTTTAGGTTATAACAGGAATCAGACAAAACACATAACCATACAATCCATTACACAATGAACCATACTGATTTGGATACATTTTTTTTACAGATAGATAACAAAAATGTTATAGGACTTTTTATTTTTAAAAAAGCATCTCCTTTGAAATACGTAAGTAGTGTCCTTATGCTGGCTACGGCTTCTTCACATATGACATTACTATTTATTCGACATTTGTGAAATGTGTGAAATAGGCTTAGAGGCGAAGGCACCCGTAGTGGTGTCACTTACTGTACTCTGAGCAATTTTACCCCTAGCTGGTTGAGGGAGGGAGATGAATTCACGTCTTTCTCTTTAATGTGAAGTAAAAACGAACTGTCCCGGAATTCGAACTCGGGGCGCCATTCTCCGGGTCTTCACCCGCTCGGCCACCCTGCACCTCCTCTACTACTTCAAGGTATTTCAAAAATCTCAAATCCCCGGGGTTGAGAGAGAGAAATACGTATTAGTAAACCAACACGTAACTTATTCAGTGTGACGTCATGAATGTCAACTTGACTTTAGTAACCCATTTATTTTTATTTATTTATGGCCAAAAATAAAAGTGTCAACTTTTCAGTCGGAAAAAAAATGCTTCAAGCAGGAGCGTGTCTACCCGACAGTAAATTACGCCATTTCCGGTTATATATATACTAGCATGTGTACATGGCGTTGCCCGGGGAATAATAACTTCAAATATACTTTTTAAAAAATTCAAAAAAAAAAAACAGAAGAAAACAAATGACATTTTATAGAGATTTCGTGAAAAGGAAAAACGTGAAAGGGAAAAGCACCCCCCCCCATTTTGACCCCTAAAATAAGACGACCTTTCCCGATTTTGATCACTAGAAGGGAACCAACACTCCGATTCTGACCCCTAAAAGGAAGATATATATATATATATATATATATATATATATATATATATATATATATATATATATATATATATATATATATATATATATATATATATATATATATATATATATATATATATATATATATATATATATATATATATATATATATATATATATATATATATATATATATATATATATATATATATATATATAATGCAATGCAATGCTTTTCCAATATAGGAATAGAGCATTCTAATGGATGAGGAATATTTGTGTAAATAAATATATCGCTTAAATTCAACCTTACTGACCGTCCAGTTCCGTGGAGCAGAGAGGATACCAGCCTCTGGATCTGAAACGAAGGTTTCGATCCTACCTCATGGTACTGGATGGGATAATGGATAGTCTATAGCCACACTGAAGAGTTGTAATACAACGAAACAGCTGTCCGTAGATGACACAATAATATATATATATATATATATATATATATATATATATATATATTATCAGACAGAATAATTATGAATGCGTTATTTTTATTTGAAACTCTATCTGAACTGACATGGTGAATATGCCAGTTGGCCCAGACAGCCTAAATAGAATAAACAATTAAAGAAATAGGCTGCTGCAGGAATCGAACCTGTAACCAACAAGAGGCCATCTTAGCGCGACGCTGCTATCACCTTCTGAGTTAAGCAGGCATACCGTCTTGTTAATTCACAGTCAATGTCTGCTTTTATTGTTTCTCAATGCAGACAATTATATCATTAGGAAATGGATAATTCGATAGAATAATTATAAATGTATTATTTTTTTCATTTATATTTTACGTGTTGAATATGTCAGTTGTCAGCCTAGACAGCGTAAATAGAATGAACAATTCTTTAATTGCATATTCTATTCACGCATATATATATATATATATATATATATATATATATATATATATCAAGAAATCGATATATATTCCCACAGAAATAATTCTAAATTGCGTTATATTATTTTGAGACTCTATTTGAAATGATCTCCCATTATTCCTTGGTGAATGTATCATTTGGCCTCGACAGCGTAAATAGAATGAACAATTAAACAAAATTTGGGCTGATGCTGGAATCGAAACTGCGACCAATAAGGTAGCTGCTTCAAGGTAGCACAATCAGCAGCTGCTTAGCTTAATGGTAAAAGCAACGTTACGTTGAAGCAGCTATCCTATCAGCCGCAGGTTCAATTCCTGCAGCAGCCCCATTTAAAATAATAGTTCGCGTTGAAATAAATAAAGAAAGCAGATATAGACAATAAATGGATAAAACGAGAATTTGGAGTTGAAACAATTATTTAGGCCTTTGCATTGCCGGCGGTTGTTCAGCTCAATGGTGAGAGCAACGCTATGTTAAAGCAGCTACCCTACCAGCCTCAGGTTTGATTCCTGCAGCAGCCCCATTTTCTTCAATTGGTAATTCCATTCACGATAAATTCACCGTGTAATAACTGGAGGTCATTTCAAAATGATATAATGCAATTCAATACATATATATATAAATATGTGTGTGTGTGTGTGTGTGTGTGTAGGAAAATGACAATTGAAAGGTGAAGAGAGAAACTCAAATGATAGGTGTTACATCTCAATCTTTTTTTTTTCTGTGAGCGTATTTCGATGCATTTCGATGGGAGCCAGCCATCCTTTTTCAGCGGAAAAATATTTGTGGTGGAGAAAAAAATTGCTGTTTACATGCTCGATGCTGAAGAAGAGAATGTGAATATTTCTGTGTTTGGTTGTTTAGTAGGAACGCGAAGGGAGGTATTTGAATCTATGTAGATGAGGCTAACATTTGGTATGAAATTAAATGGGTCTGTGAGAGGCGGGATCAGGGGGTGTTTATTTTCTGTCTCTATGAGCGTTTGGATTGTCTTAAATAAGAAAGTCAGTGAAGGGCTAGAATGGTCATTCTGAGGAAAAGTGGGTTTTGTTATTTTTTATATAGGATAAAGAGATGGTGTGTAACATTCGATGGATAGGTGTTGGTATACGTGGGACAGGATAAAAGTAGTTATGTTGTTTTCATTTAATCTTTTTGGTTGATGATGGGTAAGACTTCTTTTACTTCCCCTAAAGGGCTGGTGTATGTGTGCTTGTATCGTTTTTCGAATTGACGGTCGGTTGTTAGCCAATCCCTTGAATGTTGGTGTAGTAATATATTGTATCTATGTGATTCTGTAATAGAATCAAAGTATTTATGGGTTCCACAATCTGATTCCGTATAATGACTACGACAAATTTCTCATCGGAGAGACATCAAGACCTCTCAAGAAAAGATTATATGAACATGAGAGAGCCCT
>OY735240.1:8851523-8936523 GCA_963457665.1 Thysanoteuthis rhombus | reverse complement strand
TAATTGGTTTCATTAGTCAACTGAAAAATTCCAACGGAACCTTATTACTACGCCAGGACTACTTAAGGTCTTCCTATCCTCCCCAAAACTCCAGACAAAACATTGACAATGGCTTTTATTTCATAAGGTGTGTGGGGGGATTTATCATTAAATCTATTGCCTAATGACGAAAAATATTAATTTTCAAACATAATTTCCTCCCTTGTCAATGCAGTTAATTCAGATGTGAATAATAATGACATTGATCGAATAGCATATAGTACAAATTTAAATCGAATTTCAGTTGATAAGTTCGAGCCAGGCTACGCACTTATTGATGCACCCTCGTCAATAAGCAAGTGTGTGTGTGTGTGTGTGTGTGTGTGTGTGTGTGTGTGTGTGTGTGTGTGTGTGTGTGTGTGTGTGAAGTTTAGGAAACAAATAACCACTTTGTTTTCAGAAAGACGTCTATTAGTCCTGGCGGTGTAATAGGGTTCCGTTGTGATTTTCGACTTGACTAATGAAACCGATTACACATACTAGATGGACTCTCAGGGAGTCAAAATAACTTCGATAAACATTCCAGATAAGTTGCGAAAAATATCTAAAACCATTTTTCATAGTGGTGATTTTTTCGCTATGGTGTCCCAGTAAAAAAAAAAATTGTTTTTCCTCCAACATAGTCACGTTGTACACAATTATCCCATATATTATAGCTCAAGCGGTAAAGCAGCTGGTGAGTAAAAACCAAGCTTCATGGAGCAAAAAGGATCTAAATTTAAGTCCCATAGTTCAACATGACAAACAAACAAAAAGTTATAACCAAAAGCGAGATAGAAAGATTTTGGATGGCTGACCATATTTGGAGAGAAAAAGGCTAAGACTTCCTTCTTTGAGAAGAAGTTCGTATAATAGACAGGGAATGCTGTTGGAAACTGAAAAAAATCAAGGAGGTAGCCTTAATCAAAATGTCGACTGAATCCATGTCAGACAAGAGTTCAACCCGGTGTGGCTTCTACAACTCAAGAGGTACAAAGTATGGACATCCAGGTCTAAGAAGGAAAAGAAAGGAAATCAACATTATCCGAATCTAACGCTACAGCGAGGCTACAAATCGTGAATTCTGTTTACCGCCATCATATTCGAATAGTACACCAGAAGAAGGCTCGAGAATGGATTGGCCGAAACCTTGTGTTAACAGCAAAAACGATAAGAAGGGATTCAATCGTCTGAAAATCTCTATGAAACATTTTCTATATTTCCGATCCTTGCTTTTGACTCAATGTCGTAGACTGACGGTCTGAGTGAGTTTCGATGAAAAGTAACAAACATTAAGATTAGAAATACTATAAATCAACAGGTCTGGTTGATCATTCAATAGAAACCGCCACATCTTTTGGCATCGTGTCGTGTTGGGGATGATCAATTAAAAAATTGGAAGAAAGTGTGATCAATGTGTATTGAGCCTCGGGGCAACCCTGCAAAATTTTCAAAATTATGTATCTAAAATTGGCTAAAATTGTTACTCAAATTAAGTGTTGCTCTTGGCTAAGATCAAAATGTAATATCTGTCTTTTGACGCCCTCGGACTGAGAAGTTGATAATTATCCAGGATTGCCCCCCCCCCCCCATCCCAGAATCATTGACCAGCATGCTCAGGGTGGTCCTGAGAGAATCCGTCCTGTGACCAAAGTCAAGCTGGCTCTAATGACTCTGTGAAATCATGCATCGAGACTCAGGGACTCTTGCACTACAGGATTCGTCCTGTGAACATAGTCCAGTTAGTGCCGACGTCTATATGAAATCATGCGCAAGGACTCAGGTTCGTTGCACCCTGTGCCTGCACGTTTCCAAACGTGTGGGGCCCCACCTTAATCCGACTTCGTGTCATATTTGTTGTCGTAGGGATGCAAGTTGATCAAGTGTTGTCTACAAGTATATTCAAAATATGTTTCAGCAGTTTTGTATACGATCAAATAAAGTGATAATAAGTAATTTAATAAATATAAAAAATCAAACACTTGCTATAAATGCGTGAGAATTTTCCTGTGATACGTGTGAGCGTGAAAATGTATCAAAAATGTATTCTCACGCAGAATATACGAGACTTCCGAGGTCTGCGATTGTCACGATCAGACAGGCATCTCGGTAAAAAAGAGCTGCAGGTTCAAGTCTCGCTGGAAGTTCATTCTCTGTACTTCTTCAGTGTTGCTTGCGTATAGCCGAAGAACAATTTGAGTAGAAATCCAAAATTTGGGCGGCCCTAGTAAGAACAAAATTCTACGATCAACGGGAGGTAACTCCTTCACACTTAAACTCAATTGTCTCCCTTAGAATGCGTTTCATTTGGGAAAGTTTCTAAGGGAGGTAACCAGATTAAGTGACGTTTTATGTGAATGATGATTTTTTTCAAATTATCATGATTCTCCTCCTTCGATAAAAAAAAAGACAACAACTTCCAAGCTAACATACTTCTATAGTGAAATGAGTGACGCCACTTCGGGTGCTCGTCACCTCTAAATCTAATTCACATGTCGTGAAGACCTCGAAAACTCCGAGCTGTGGAGAAATTTGTGACGTATGAAGCCCGGGCAGGGACGACTGTTGCCATGGCCAGCGTAAGGGTATTTACTACATATTTTTGGTGTGTGTTGTTACATAATGATTAAGAAGTTGGCTGACCATACAAATATTTCTATAGTGGGTCCAATCCACGTATGGTGACTCCCTTCCCACAAGTGGCCTCACGGCAGTTGAAATGTTTTCTTTCAATTAGATATTTAAGATCACTTTCAGAACGTTCTCCCCACAGGGATGTTCATTTGAAGGTTTCATCAATTGAACATGATTAATTGTAAACCATTGTAATTTAGAGAAAGTTAAAAAAACTAAGATAGACATAGGAAATAATCTATCTTTTCAATTTAGTCAAGGAAGATATTGTTCTATCAGCATCCTCCTCCTCCTCCTCCTCCTCCTCCTCCTCCTCCTCCTCCTCCTCCTCATCATCATCATCATCATCATCATCATCATCATCATCATCATCATCACCACCACCACCACCACCACCACCACCACCACCACCACCACCACCACCATCATCATCATCATCATCATCATCATCATCATCATCATCATCATCATCATCATCATTATCATCATCATCATCATCTTTCAATGTCTTTTCTCCAGTATTCACCACACTTCTCTATTATGGGTGTCGCAGAGCCAGTACTTTCTGAACTTGTCTAGCTTGTCCCTCCATCTAATATTCTGTCAGCCTCGGTTACGCATATGATCTCGGGGATCCATATCATGAGTCGCGATGTATGAATGCATTAATTTTTAAATACTTTATTCTATTGACAAAGTTAGAGGGGTTATTATTCACTCATATGAATACATTGATTTTCAAACATTTTATTTTATTGACAGAGATAGAGAAAATATGGTTTACTCTTATGAATGCATTCATTTTTTGATATTTTATTTTATTGACAGAGTTAGAGAAAATATTGTTCACTCATATTTGTAAATGTTTTATTTTATTGACAAAGTTAGAGAAGATATTGTTCTCTCATACAAATGCAATTATTTTTAAATGTTTTATTTTATTGACAGAATTAGGGAAGATATTGTTCACTTATATTCTTAAATGTTTTATTTTAATGATAGATTTAGAGAAGATACTGTTCAGTCATATGAATGCATTCATTTTTCAATGTTTTATTATATTGACACTTAGAGAAGATATTGTTCACTCATATGAATACATTGATTTTTTAATGCTGTATTTCATTGTCAAAGTTGAAAAAGATATTGTTTACCCACATAAATGCATAAGATTGGAACGTGTTGTCATGAAAGGGATCCATTTAATACCCTCTCTTCTGAAATGGTTCTCTTTAACATCACCTCTAAACCTGTCTAGTGGAGAGAAAAGGTTGGAGTGATCCGATATTCATCTTGGGTCCCTGGTTGTGTTGGAATACCTAACAAATGACTGAGTTGTGAGTTTAATTCTCAGTGGTACCCTATACTTGTGACTTTGTACTTAAACTAATCTAAGCTTAGTAAATATTTAGAACATTTATTTCAGTGTGAAAAAAACTACACAAATTGTATCTATAAGCACACATGAAAAATCATATTTACACAATATCAAGGACCTTAAACATTTGCAGTGGTGTAATAAACATCATAATTTTTTCAAAGTAATTTATATCTGTTCATAGCATTACATATTCCTGTAATATTCCACAGTCCTACCATTTAGTCATTGCTAAAAGAGAATTTTGTGATATTTCATCTAATTCTATCCATTTATACTCTCTTGCACTCCCTTTACCTGGCCTTCGGCATGGATTAAAGTGTAGTATCTGTTCCACGGCAGAGCCTGAGGCACCAGTACTGACACTTGTCGGCTGAATGGGCTGGAGATTGTGTATCGGTGACCATAAAAGCCCGAATGCGCTGGTGCAATGCGTCAGTCAATGAGATTATACTGAGGCTGCGCATTGTTACGTGCATTGGGAGCCTTTGGACACGTCCTTGGGCTCTCCCACTCTTACTCGGTCCAGCAGCGGGGGATCCATTGCCCTGGGGCAGCACTGTCCCATTGCACTTAAAGGGACAGGTTGGGCTTGTCCTGATGCTTTCATGACTACGGTTGTTTTAGCAACTACGGTTATTTGGCAACCAAAGTTGCTTCAGCTGGAGCTATTTTTGATGGGTTCCTCCTATTTCCCCAGCATAAAGCCCTGATCTTGTGTTGCATTTTGCTCTGGTGGGAGAATAGATAAATAGAGTCTTATACTCCCTTAAAGTAAAAAATATATCAGTGTCTACTAGTTCTAAACCCTGTGTTGTGCCCCCTATACTTTTAGTTAGGAGTTAAGTACGAAACTCTTCTTTTAGCAAGATATCCAAAACGTCACTTCCTCTGACGACCCCTATAAAACCTTTGGACACACATGGTCCAGGGCTCACTAACTCCAGCACCACTTGCTGGGTACGCTTCTAGCTCCGGCCTCTGCGGCCGGCCATTCTCTCTCTTTCCTTCTCCCTGGTCCAATGCACCTTGGCGCCAGTATTCCTAGCTGGCCATGCCTCTGGCCCCAGCCTTTGCAGCCGGCCACTCTCTTTCCTTCTCTCATGTTCTACGTCTTTTATGGTCTGTTCGTTGAGAGTCTAACAGCGTCTGAGGATAGCCCCCAAGTTAACTCACTTACTTGGCAGTAAGGCTCATACACTGAACCCGGTTTCCATGTATCTGGGAGCAATCCAACCATACTTGCATAATCTTGAACATTTCGAGTAAGGCTCCCTGATTTCTTCAAACGATGTTAACCCTAACACCTCCAACCGATCCGCATAAATCAAACTTTTTATTCATGAAACCAACTTAGTTGTGTGTATCTGGACTTCTGAAAGATTTCATTTATGTTTGCGGTGTAATTGTGTCTTTGGAGTCTTTTTTTTATGTCGATCATCTTTTATTTGTTTGTGTGTGGATTGCTCTACTGCCACTTGGTGTTTTATATTATGGGTGTGCTGCGTGCAACAGATGTGCAAAAACGTAAAAATATTCTAGTGTCAGTAAAAAGCGATGAGCAGTTGAAGGCTTTTTGGAGCAATAGAAGGAAGGTGGTCCTGATTATAGACATTAGAGAATTGATGGAAAACAGTATTCAGATTAGACACCATTATCAGGGGATTATAGTGTTCAATCCAAACTTTGTTTTTCTTTCATTAATTCTCTTATTTCTTTTTATTTGTTTGGCATTTGTAACATCAATGATGGTGAGAAATTTGACAATTTTATATTGTGACCACATTCCCTATATTGCACCAAAAAGGCTTTTACTGTCTGTTGCTTTTTACAGACACAAAAATATTTTTGCATTTTTGGGCATCCATAGCTTACAGCACCCCCAAAATACAAAGCCCCATACACCACTGGTTGCTGCATACAATAGATACTTATTGTATAGTGGATTTGATTCTCAGTAGGTACCTTACACTTGTGGCCTTGTGCCAGAATGAACTTGGCTCTGTAGATAAACACAGCCAGTAGCCTTTCCCCACTGTATGAGTTGCCCTGACCAGTAAACTCACCGGTTCCTAATCCCATTAAACACTTATGGGGTGTGTTGGACCGACAAGCTCGCACTGCAGAACCTCCGTCACGTAACTTGCATAAGTTAAAAGATCTGCTGTTAATGTCCTGGCACCAGATCCCAGGAAAACCTGGAATCAAATCTAAGATCCAAATCCCAAAAGTCAGAAGCGCAAATTTCTAGATTACACTGTAACCAAAATGTATGAGTTACTGTAAGATGAAATCCCTGGTTTTGTAATCAGAGCAGTAATGGTTAACAAGCTTGTGATGCTGAGGATTATTGTTGTAATGGGTTTTAATCTTCACTGAGTGCCCCACTACTGTGGCCTTGTGTCAAACTAAGCTGGATATACACAGCAGATATTGAAACAAAATATACCTGATATCTAACTATAATTTGAGAAATATCTAAAGGTATGCAGGTGTATGTACCAAAATAACTCAACAACTGGACATCATACAAAATTGATATTTACTATATATATATATATTAGTCATCATAGTAGGCATTAGGCAAATTTGAATTCGTTTGGATCAGCGTTTTTCAAGAAATCTGGTATATATAAATAAAAAAGTAATAGATTTTAGATTTTCCATCTAAAATAATCTTTGGAAAATAGATCTTTTATCTAAAATCATCTAAAAAATAGCACGTAATATGGGCATTGTTTCTCTGAATTTTTGAGATGAGGTATTATTATTATTTCTATTATTATTTGGACTATCCTCATCTTGGTTGTTTTCAATACAACGTTTCAGCCGTTGTACTCTACGGCCTTCATCAGGTATCATCTGGTAGGTGTGGGGGAAGTAACGAACCAAAACCTT
Source organism: Thysanoteuthis rhombus (assembly GCA_963457665.1). Classification (NCBI taxonomy): domain Eukaryota; kingdom Metazoa; phylum Mollusca; class Cephalopoda; order Oegopsida; family Thysanoteuthidae; genus Thysanoteuthis; species Thysanoteuthis major. The sequence goes on along the minus strand of OY735240.1, from coordinate 8,929,595 downwards.
TATTTAACCGACGGGGGTATATAGACCGCACTCCCCTCTTAGCAGTAGCAGTATTTTCGAATTATCATTGTCTCACATTGGGATTGAACCTGGAACCATTAGATTACTTGCAGTAATTCCGTCTCTAACCGCTACACTATGTGTCCATGTGGACAACGGCTGAAACGTTGTATGAAAAACAACCAAGATGAGGATAGTCCGAATAATAATAGAAATAATATGGGCATTGTTGGTCCAAAATGACCACAGAGACCCCAAAAAGCACTTTAAAAAACAAAAACAAAACAAAGGCTCCAAATGGTATCTAGTGGTGTACTCATGTATATTTTCAAGGTTATAGCTCCAATAATGTGACCGGGAGTGTCTGGACATACAGAAGAGAGAAGAGAGGAGAATCTGTAGCCCACTTGGCTGGTTGGTCAGGCAGGCCATTGATGGGGCTATGGTGATTCAATGCACACACACTTGCACACATTACATGTATACAAAAGGTGCTTGGCAAGTGTTTGAATTCGGCCTGACAATATCCTTTGTCTGCGATATCAGTCGTTACACCAATGGAGCTAGAGGGATGAAAATTCTAGTATTTACTCCTTATTATGTCCGATGAAAAACAACTTTTGTTTTGTGAAAATTCCACCTAAAGATAGGTTATCAGAGGGGGGTTCAATTTACAATGCAGGTTTCTGCTAAATTAGTTCCTTACTTTGAGCATGACTGCATTCACATTTGTTTTTTGAAAATTCAGACTTTCTTGTGCTTCAACAAAAGTCGAGAGAAGTATCTTAATCATTGATCACCTCTTTTGAAATTTTTTAATTGATCAACCCCAACATGCTGCCAAAAGACTTTAGTAATGTAACAGTCGCCGGTAATGCAAAGGCTCAAATTGGAGATAAAGATGTTATTTGGGTCTTCACATTATGCAACTGTTTAACTCAATGGTAAGAGCAACGGTATGTTAAAGCAGCTACCTATTGGTTGAAGGTTTGATTCCTACAGGAGCCCCATTTTCTTCAATTGTTTTATACTATTTATGCTGTTTAGGTCAAATGATACATTCATCATATAATAATGAGAGGCCATTTCAAATAGAATTTCAAAGTAATATAATGCATTTATGTAGTATATATATAGGAATTCCTTAGGAATAGAGCACTGTGGTGGATGGGGAATTTAAGCAAAAATAGAATATATTGCTTAAATTCAGCTTTACTGACCATCCAGTTCTGTGACTCAGTGGTAGGATACCGGCCTCTGGATCTGAAGTGAAGGTTTCAATCCTGCCTCATGGTACTGGATGGGATAATGGATTGTCTATAGCCATACTGGAGAGTTGTAATACAACAAAACAGCTGTCCGTGGATGATACGATAATATATATATATATATATATACACACACACATTAGAAACTATCAAAAGATTTCTCAGTTTTCAAGCTGGTCTAGCTGGCTGACTAGCAGGTTATGTACATGCACACAGTAGAGCTACAGGGCTGAAAATTTCTGTAATTATTGTAAATTCCACTCCAAAATAGGTTTTTAGAATTTTTTTCCTTTCACCTGTTTACAATGTACTTTTCACTAAACAAGAGGGTAGTAACTTATTTAGTGATAACCCTTTACTCTTTTTTTACTGATCACCCCCCCCCCCAACATAGCATGCTGCCAAGAGATGTTGGTCATGGGACGGTTTCTATTGATTTACTAACCGAACGTCTTTTTATTTGATTCAGTATATAACTGAAAATCATCTGCAAAACATAATTCTAGAATTTTCCTAAAAACTAAGAAAACATTACTTCTACACATAACAAGGAGTAGATGTTGAAATTTTAAGCCCTGTAACTCCATTGGTGTGGCCTGTACACGCCACACATATATATATACATAGCCAGTCAGACCAAATTAAAAACTAAATCTCTGCAGCCCCATAAATAACCTGCCCAACCAGCCAGCCAGCCAGGTTGTCTACTGATATTTTTCCCTTTGCTTCTCTGTGTCCATCTATGTATGCATGTGTCTCCGGACACTCCTGCCCACATCTTTGGGGTTACAACATTGAAAACTCATAAGAGTACACCACCACGAAACATCTGAAAACATTTTTTGTTTTGAAAAAAAAAATGCTTTTTTTTGATCTTTATGGTCATTTTGGATCAACAATGGCCAAATCTTAAGCTGGTATTTCTTTTAGATAATTTTAGATAGAAGATCTATTTTTTATAGATAATTTTGGATAATTTTTTTTTAGATATCCCAGTTCTGGTACATCCGCTGGCTACAGTGATTCATTTATGCCAGATACGGATATAGCAAATCCTTTCACAGATTTATTCTACCATACACTGGAGAAAAGAACTTTATCTTATATATACATATATAGTTTAAATAAAAAAAGTTCCACCAGAATTTATTCTGATCAGTTCTGTCTGAAAAGATACATCTTTAATCTTCAAAGTTTTCGGCCATTTTGTCTAAAATTACTTTTGACAAAGATAAGAGGATGACTTTTTTGTTTTATTGCTACCAGTGAGGCTCAAAGGTATAAATTTATTGATTTATCAAATAAAAATGCCACTATGGGTATCTCCATAAATAATTTACATTAAGCCTACATATTCAACATTGAAATACTCATTAATTCAAGGTATAAAAACGAAACTTAAAAAATGGCCAGATATCAGTACAGAGAAATATTCACCCGGCATATCTTCTTCTTGAATTCAATATATTTCAACTGATAATTCCAAAAATTGTCCTATCAATTTATTTTCTATCCCAGATGATTTAAATTCATTCAAGATATTCTTTAAATTATTTATACACGTACTATCTTCTTTTTCCATAAGATGATAAACTATTCCAGGATTTCAAAATTCTTTGGGAGAAAAAGTCCATTGGTTTCTGAATTTATGAATCAGAAACTGTCAACCAAATCTGTCAACATAGGTTTCTTCGGTTTTTAAGTTGGTCTACGTATATATGCATGTATCACAATTACAGGCCACTTCTATGGAGCTAAAGGGCTGAATATTAGAACATTCACTCCTTATGTCAGGTTTTTAGTTGGGGGTCAATTTACAATGTAAGTGTATCCTAGATTGGTCCCTTATTTTATGTCCAGCTAGGTTCAGGCTTGTTTTTTGAAAATTCAAACTTTTTAGTGATTCAACAAAAAGCAAGAGAAGTAACTCAGCCAATTTTCCAATTTCGAATTGATCATCCCTAACATGGCATACTGCTAAAAGATGTTAGTCATGTGACAGTGTCTATAGAGTGACCAAACAGTGTTGTCTGTAAAGTTTTAGACTATTTTGTCTGAAATTACTTTGACAAAGATAACGGACATTTTTTGTTTTATCACTGCCAGTTCAGCTCAAAGGTATAAATGGTAAAAAAAAAGACTCATATTTATAGAAGCAGAGATAGTTTTGGATCAATACTCTCCACTCAGGAAAGTCTACACTGAGAATAGTGCCACTTATGGTGCCCGAAATAATCTTACAGGCGCAAACGTTTTTTGACCCACTTTACTAGGCCAGTTTTTCAGTCGCTTAATCATTATTGGTATGGGAATCGGAATTGGCATACAGAGTTTTAGTCACTCTGCACTACTGACCTATGGAAAGGCATGAATCTTTCCCCCAGCTAAATAAATAGCAAAGCCATTGAAATCTTTAGCCATGTGGCTAGATTGATTAACACTCAAATTCATGAACTGATATTATTGACAGTCGAAGTCTGGTAGCATAAAAAACAATGGAACTCTTCTGCGAATTGGACTGAAATTATAATTTCAAAATTTGTTAAATGTTCTAAGGGCAATGAAGTTATTTTGTGCAATAGATTTCTCTCCATAGATTTTATGAATTTAAAAGTTAAGGGAAAAATTTGAAAAAATTGAGTAAAATTAATTCATTTGATCAGAGGTTGATAATTATTGTATGCGCAGATTCATCAAGGAGCCAGTTGAGGAAATAAAAAGTTTTATATCGGAAAATGGAACAAAGAAATCAACTCTTATGAAATTCATCCTTTACTAAATGAGAGGGTTCAATAATGATTTTATTTCAACTCTTAAATTCATGGACCACTTGTGTTGACAGCCGACAATGAATAAAATAAAAAATAATGGAACTCTTCGGTGAATAAGATAATAAAAAATCAACAAAATTCACCAAATAATCAAAAGGGGATAATTTCAATCTGGTGTTATTTCCCTTGATAAATTCTACGAATTTTAAGTCAAGTTACTCTGACAGAAATAAAACCAGGAATCCCAAGACCAAGTAGAGGTGGAAGGATTGGTGAGTATGTGTGTGTGTGGGGGGGGGGGGGGGGGGTAGGACTCACAACGTCACTCTGTGAAAAAACAATTTACCAACGAAACAGCAGTTGCAGCCCTATGCTCCACAAGGAGCCCATAAGAACCGATAATGATGATTATGATTTCAGAGGAGTATATATTGAGTTTGAAAATCATTTCCTGTTTAGGGTCTCCAATTTAGATATTTTTCTTCAATTTCTTGAACGTGGGAAATCACTCTCAATTCAAAATTTTTTTTAAAAATCGTCTAAATTGGCAACACTGAACTCCCAAATTTGAAAAATTGAAATTGAAAATTGAAATTGCTTACAATGGCAACTGGAGAAGCAAAATTTTGAAATAGAAATTTAAGATAACACTAAATCGTCTGATTTTTTGAGATGAGATGTTGCAACTATCAAGTCGTTAAATATTAAATGTTTTTTTTAAATAGGATAATGAAGAATGGTATTGTAGTATTATCACCTGCAAATCTTAGAAAAAGCTTTCGCGAATTGAACAGTTTCGTTGAAGTCACGAGAGCAGCTTCCGCAATACAAATACAAAAACAACATGTGAAAAAGAGCCAGACAAATTTTTGAGTGGGAAATGAACGATTCAAATCTGACAGAAATAGAAAGGCTGAACAGAGTCTTTTTTTTCTTTCACAAAGTATTTAAATCCGTTGGATATTGATGCTGTCATCATGGCGTCTTTGTTTAAAGTGTCAACCAATGAGAAGAGAGAGATACTTCTAAGCTGTATGCTGATTGGTCGGGCAAAACCCTTTGTAAGGGAGACTGTAATAAGCCAACCAATCCTACAACTAATTTCCGCTAAAGCTAATAGTTTCTTTTCCTTTACTGGTGTACAAATACGTCTTTCTCAACAATATTGTGTGAGCCATATTTCTGCATGCATAGTAAAGATTAATAATTCAAAGCGTCTTCAGGATTCAATGGAATCATTAGACAAAAAGGAAAATTTTCAAAAGTAACAAAATTTTTATTCAGATGACAAACAATGAAGATCTTTACTTGGTTTGTAAAATTATATGTTTGCCAGTAGAGTCTGCAAATGTACAGCAATGTACGTTCCAAGTTCACAGTTCTCTATACGTGAGAAAATGTCTGTATGTGTGTTAAGGTAATAAGTCTTTTGAGATAAATGTGAGAGTGAGAAGGTAAATCTGGTAGTCGTATGTTTTCAAGGTGAGGATTTGTGTCGGGGAAAAGTTCTCAGACATTGATGTATTTGTCGATAGGCGCAGAGTTATGTGCGTACTCCTGTATGCATGTATGTTGCTGAATCGTTAAATCTATTCTTACAGCATCTAGTGTTGCCCTCTCCTTCCAGTCAGTGACTTCTGTCGTTTTTTAACCGACTGCCGGGGTTTAGTGAATCAGTTTCTTCCATGTGAAAAAGGGCCGCTCAAAACTACGCAGAATCAGCTTGCTGAAAAAATTGCTTACGATTGGTCAATAAATAATCAGTGTTTCCATATGATTTAATATTCAGATTGTCGCTCTTATATTTCATGAGGAATCTCCTGAATCCTATCCGGTACAACTTCTATTAAACTAAGTTTGTGTGGTCCCTGAAATATATTAAATAGAAAACGGTAAATATTCAATCGGAATATTCATACATTGCATAAATGAATCCCCATAGCCCATGGGTGTACTGGAACTAATTATCTATAAAATCTATTGAAAAAATTTATCTTTAATCAAAAAAAAAAAATAATAATAATAATAAACTGAAAAAAGCACTTGGAAAAAAAAAGAAAAAACATTTTTTGAAGGTTCTTTATGGTGAACATGTAAATTTTCAAGGTGGTAGCCTCCAAAATGTAACCAGGACCGCCTAGCGTCAGACATCCACAGACTAGAATCTGTAACCCACTTGCTTGGTTGGTCGCATGGACCAGTGGTGAGGCTACGGTGATTCGATGTGACTCATATAACCTCTCCCCAATGATCTAAATATATGCCATCTCTTTATAATTTTTCAGTTTTAGAGGTTACGAATTCAGTTCTATTTACTATGTAACAATAGTGCTAAACTGAACCCTTACTTTCTATCTGTTGCACGATCACCCGTTGTACTAAAGTACGGCTTTGAAGTACCACACTTTTCTGTTGTGAAGTATATTTTTAAGAGGTGAGTGGAAATTTTTCATTTGTTATTATGTTCAGATAGATTTTCGAGTTTAATTGTTTTGAATGGTCGTCCAATGGATAGGAAGAAAGTTCAGTATTATAGCTACATGGTTAATAGAAGCCCCCCACCCCAAGAAAACCCCATAAAAACCAAAAGTGACACTTTTTCAAAGGTAACGGAGGTCTTATTGATTGAATGAACCAAAAATTTATCCGGAAAAAATTATCATTACGTTTTTTTTTGCTTTCACTGGTAAAACGAATTTTAACCTAAATAACAACTAAATGAATTAAGATGGAAGTGAATTGTCGTCAGAAATGAATCATAATGGTTGACGATATTTCATCTAACAGAGTCAGTCCCCCAATTTCATGGCTTTATGGCTTTCTTTACATTTCTTTACATTTCGTTATGGTACATTTTTTTCAGTAGGCTATGTTTTTTTGTTGTTTTTTTTACAGCAGCCTGCAATTTTTTAAAAACTCCATTTAACTGTTTATGATAAAATAATTAAATTCGTAAGTATAATGATTGGGGAAACATCTGACGTTATTTGTTTTTCGTTTCCAATGGTCAGAACCGGAGATTTAAAAGGTATGACCTCCGAGACCAACTTCTATCACAAGTAAATCTCTTGTGAGTCTTCATGGCGAATGATAGATCAAAAGGCCTTTGAATTTTAGTGTAGAAAAGGCATGGGTGAACAAACAGAAGTATCAAATATTGGCATAGATCTGACGGAAATTGTCAAAATGTATCAAATCTTCTGAACATAGTACCAACAGTGGCAGCCCTGGTCATGACCTTTCTTTATGAGGAAATTAATTAACTTTTAAAGTTTTAATTATCGATTTCTAACATGTATTCATTCAATCTTATTGGAAACTGTCAATCAAAACTGTCACCAGTAGTGTCTACATAGGTTTCTTCAGTTTTTAAGCTGCTCTAGATGGCTGTGCATGTATGCATTCATAACGCGTACAGTCCGCGCTAATGGAGCCAGTGGGCTGAAATTTTCAGCATTTACTACCTTATTATATCTAGAAAAACGTTTTTTGTTGCTTTACCCCCCCCCATTTAAAAAGGGTTGATTTGCAATGTAATTTTATGCTGAATTGATCCTTTAGTTTACATCGAGCAGCGTTCCCGTTAGTTTTTTTTAACCAAGACTTTTTTAGTGATCACTACCCAACAAGAGGTGAGAGAAGTAACCTTCTTTTTTTTTCGAATTTTTTAATTGATCACCCCAGCACGACGTGCTACCAAAAGACGTCAGGTCACGTGACAGTTTCAATTGAGTGGCAAAGCAGACCTGTGTCTATTTTCGTTTTGCTTGTCTTTTAAATTCGATTTAAGAGAAAAGCGGTTAAAACCTGATCAAAATATTTTTAGAAAGTCAAGAGGAGTCTGGATCAATACAAAAAGTTCTAAGAAGATGTCTGCGCTAAAAAATAACAAAAGAAGCAACAGGTCTGGTTAGTCACGCAATAGAGACCGCCACGTGACAAACATCTTTTGGCAGCAAGCCATGTTGGGGTGATCAAATAAAAAAAATCTGAAAAGGGACGATCATTAAATAAGTTAATTCTCCTGCCTTTAGTTGGACAGTGATCACTAAAAAATCTCCGATTTTTAGAAAAACAAGCGTGAATGCTACCGGACATAAACTAAGGGACCAATTTAACATTAACATACACTGAAAATTGAACGCTCCATAAACGCATTCATAGAGGTGGGGTAAATGCAAAAGAAAAAACTGTAGACTGTACACACGATACATACATACATACTACATACTTACATAGCTACCTCTTCAGACAGCCAGATCAAATTGAAACTGCAGAAATCTATATTGATGGTTTTGGTCGACAGTTTACAAAAAAAAGAAGCAACAAGCATATTTAATTGTTTCCCCAGCCCTGGTACTCAGGCATCATTTGACCCCAAGTGTATTACCTCCTCTGGGAAATTTTTTTAGAGGGGGGAACCCGATCAGGGAAATCAAGGTAAAAAAATTCAACTTGAAGTCTATTAGGAGTTTTCACGTCTACCAACAAATTTAGAGGAGTATATATATATATATATATATATATATATATATATATATATATATATATATATATATATATATGCACATATATATATACACACATATATATATATACACACATATATATATATATACACACACATATATATACACACACACATATATATATACACACACACACACACACATATATACACACACACACACATATATACACACACACACACATACACACACACACACACACATATATATATATATATATATATATATATATATATATATATATATATATATATATATATATATCAACCTGCGTATTTTCGCCTGTCCTACTGCCCATACGATATCTCTAAAATTCACAATGAATAGCTATGAGATCAGGTGAAAGGTGAGCAAATGTCTATGGAAGTATTGTTTCAATTTTGGACCAGATCCATACACAGTCACCTCCTATACATCATATGTCCAGAACACAATATCTCTCTTCGTCCACATGAATTTCAATGAGATTTTGTGGAAGGGTGAGTCATGGGCTAATGAAGAAGTGATTTGAGGCGGATCCAGGTACTTTTTCTTGACTGAGACGTATTTTTCTATTTTTTTCAATACATGTAATTGTTCATGTCTGTTCACAAGATATCTCCAAAACTTCTCAATGAATTTGAATAAAATTTGGGCCACGGGCTGAAAAAGAAGTGACTAAATAACGGAGTGGATCCACCGATTAGTTTTCATTCATTCATTCGATGTACGACATTGGCAGAGGTATGCGCTCTCTGAATGCTTTTTAGTATCCAAACGTCCTTTCCTGGATTGTTAAAGACATAAGCAAGAAAAGCCACAAAATTGGAGGTTCAATTACAGGTGCCCTCCGTTATAACATGGGTGTTGGGGTCCAAGAAAACTAACCGTGCTACAACCAAGCTACATGCAAATGTAGCCATTTTAAAGCTAGACATAGCTACTTTAGAGTTAGATCTTGATATTTAGGAGCCAGATTAATATTTGGGGGCCCACCATCCAGCCGTATTATAACGTGAACCGCGCTATAACGAACCGTTTTCTAACGTGGGAGGGACTGTATCAACTCTTGTTTAGACGAATGACGAGAAAAACCCATATTTGACGGTATATAAGATGCACCTTTAAACTATTTAAAAGAAAACTGGGCAAAAATTATACGGCGTCCAACGCTGGTATGATGATTAGGGGGCCGTCCATCAAAACCTGTAGTGGAGAGCTATGGGGCTTGGATGAGATGCAGTGAGCACTAGTCCTCCAAATACCTTTGCAAGCCTTTCGTCTTACGGCCTAGATAATTAGGTAATTTAGAAATACAAATCTGATTCAACTAGGGCAGTGCCTGTTTTAAAGGTTCATATTCGAGAGAGGCCGGACTTCATGGCATTTGGAGCAGTCTGCTATTATTGTCTTGTAAAATAATCTTCCGTCTGTCGTATGAAATTAAGGCTTCGATGTAATCAATTCAGATTTTGTATACCTAAATTTAGATAGTTTTAAAGAGCGGAAGTCAGGGATATAACTTTTCGAACTGATAGAGAAAGATCTGTAAACCTTTAATTTTATTAGATTTCTCTAGAACAAGAGGCTTTAAATAAGACTGCACCGCCTTTGGTGTTGACAAATATATCTAGCGAATGTCAACTTGGTACAATGGTTAGTTGTCAAGTAATTTAGGTGCATGTGAACGCAGACAGAAATTCCTTCATGGGTTTGTAAGATGAGATTGCAAACCATCGTTATATGGCTACCTTCTGTATTATATATATATATATATATATATATATATATATATATATATAAAAGAAACTGTCAACCAGAACTGTCAACATAGGTTTCTTCAGCTTTTAAGGTGGGCTGGCTGGTTAGTCAAGTACATACAAATGTATCATCTGTAGTGGTTTCACTAATCGAATTTGAGAACTGATGTTTTAAACGTTTTCTCCTTATTAAATAAAAAAAAAATGATTCTTTTGTTTTTTGAAAATTCCTCCAATAAGGTTTTTAAGAAAGAATTTAATTTACAATGTAAGTTTATGTTAAATTGGTCCTTTACCTTGTGCCCGGTCGTATTCATTCTAGACACAGTTTAAATTTCGAGGTTAGATTCTTTAGCTTTTTTTTTTTTTACTAACCTCCAATTGATTACCGTTTTTTCTCTTCTTCCAACTTCCAATAATTCTTCTTCCTTCTTAAATAAAAGAAGCTTTATGGCTGGCAAGTCTAGCCTTAAACTGGTTTAGTGATTCGATTATATACTGTCTCGTCTTCAGGGTTTTCTAATGACGAGATATTAGCCATGTACGCTATTTCTTTGGTTAGACATTTATTTTGTAGGACGCATTTCTCCGATCTCTTACAGCTGCAATTTTTTCCTTTCGTATTTTGATTGTTTCATTAACAATTTGTTTATGATTATTATGATATTTAATAATCTTATCAAAATTATCCATCCGACTATATTCTGACTTGATGTTGTTAATGTTAAGTATTTCATGTAACTTATTAAAGTGTTTTTTTTTACTAATTCGATGAATATTTTCCTGCATTGTTTTTTACCTGTTTATTTCAAGGTGTGGGGAACCAAATAACATTTCTGGTCCTATTCTTGTTCTTTTTACCTGTGTCATTCCGTTTCTTCAAATCCTCACTGAATTCTAATTTATACTTATTGTATTCACTTTTCTCTAAAGCTTCCTGGTATTCTAAAATCCTTTTTTTCAATACTTTCTCGTCTGATAGGTTTTGTGTTAACCTAGAGTTAACTGATGTGGGAATCTGTTTAAGTACCGATGGTGGGTGGTTCGATTTTATATTTACAAATAGCGGTCGACTGTTGGGTAAGATATGAGTGTTCTGCATTTTAAATCAAGAGTAACATTTAAAGAAGTTACAATTTTTACATTAGCTTTAATGTCGATATTAAAACCAATTTCCCTGACTTAGTAATTTTTAAAATCTTATCTACTTTGTGCCCATTACATTTTTTAAAACTGAAAGACTGTCATCTCTGTATAGTCCAATATCCCCTACTTCTATATTAGTACTATTTGTTGAGTGACACAAAATATAAAGCCCTACCAGATCTGAAATTTGTGCGCTATAATGCACACCCATGGTCACATCAAAATTTAGCTTGTTTCTTTCAACCCATTATTCCTCATTATTGAATAACACAATTTCTACAGTGTTTAATAATGTTTATATCCGATTTTTTTTATGCCTGTGCAGGTCTCTATCATAATTAATGCATTCTTTAATGTTTCTCTCGTGATAGACGGATAAAAATGTGCAATAGCAAATTGTATGAACAGCCTTGTTCTTACCTTCTATTTTTCGAAACCAGTTTACGGCTTCCTACGTATTGATCCATTGATTTAGTTCATTTTTGATGTCTATATTAATTCTTCCCAAAGTTTTCCTGCTGATCTTTCCAATTTCTGATTTAATCGGATTTATCAGTCTCGCTGTCGGTTTGTTAATGAAGTTTTCCTTTTGGTCCTTGAGGAGAATAGATGTATTTTTCTTTGCAATTATTAGACTCTATCACTTATTCGTAATTTTTCAATTATTTTTTTAGCTTCTGCATTAATGATTATTTCGTTGTCTTCAGTTTTTTTCTTATTTGTAAGTGTGCATGACGTTTTTTTGCCAGTGTATTTTAAAACTCCTCTGGTTTATATATATCAGCTGTCTTATCTGCTTTCTCTTAGTAATTTCCAAAGATTTTTTAATTTCTTTTACTTCTTTTATGCGGGTTTTTTGGAAGTCGCCCATATCATTTCTATATTCAATTTGGTTTATCGTATTAAGGAATTAATTTTCGAAGTTTCGAGTAGCTTACTTTTTGGTGGTCTCTTTGGCATTCTGAAACCGAACCCCTCCCAATCATCATTTTTGGTGTCTTTGTTGAGGTAAAAGTATGTTTTCCACCTGATTCTGGCAACCAGATCCTCAAATTTCCCGTCAGCTTCAATATACGTTTATATTTCGATGTAATTGGAATATCCTTCAACGATTGGGCGATGGTAAATATATTCATATTATCCGTGTGGTTATAGATTTGATAAATGCTCTACCTAGCCAATGTCCAGGGGCGGTATAAGAAACAATAATAAAATATGCTACAAGTGCGTGTATATGTATTTATGTATTAAGTAGATCTTACTTTTGAAAAAAAAAGCTCAATACCATCAGTAGAGCACTTATAAAATGGGTATATCAAAATAAAGTTTGAAAGGAAAATTACCCAACATTTGTGTCTAACAAAAAAGTCATGCACACTTACGAATAAGAAAAAAAACTGAAGACAACGAAATAATCATTAATGCAGAAGCTAAAAAAATAATTGAAAAATTACGAATAACACAGCCGGCTATATGTTTTCTTACATTAAGAACGATATATATGTAAAATGACAATATCAGACGGCCATGCTGTACAAATTATTTATTTCATTTATTTCGCTAAATTCGGCTTTTTCAAGAATATCAAGTTATACATAAATGGTCTGTAAATTGTTGTGGGTGGGTATAATAATAATAATAATAATAATAATAATAATAATAATAATAATAATAAGAAATCATGGACGTGGTTACGAAAGGGAAACCTTAAGAGAGAAACAGAATCGCTCATCATGGCAGCCCAAAACAAAAGCATAAGGACAAACTACATAAAAGCAAAAATCGACAGAACACAGACAAACAGCAAATGCCGCATGTGCGGTGAAAGAGATGAGACAGTAAACCACATAACTAGTGAATGTAGCCAACTCGCCCAGAAGGAGTATAAGCATAGACACGATAGAGTAGCAACGATGATACACTGGGAACTAAGTAAACAAATGGGATTCAACCATGGGGAAAAGTGGTATCAGCACAAGCCAGAGGCAGTTTTGGAGAATGACAACCACAAACTACTGTGGGACTTCGACATCCAAACTGACCACCTCATCCAGGCAAGAAGGCCGGACTTAGTAATAGTAGACAAAAAAAGGAGGGCCTGCCAAATAGTAGACGTTGCTGTACCTGCAGACCATAGAGTAAAAAAGAAGGAGGGTGAGAAAAGGGAAAAATACCAGGACCTAGCAAGGGAGTTAAAGAAAATGTGGAACATGAAAACCAGGGTAGTACCGGTCATAGTGGGAGCACTAGGAACTGTCCCCAAAACGCTGAGGGAGAGACTGGAGGAGATCGGGATTAGGGGGAGGATAGAGACCGTACAGACCACAGCACTGCTGGGCACTGGACGGATACTGAGGAAGGTGCTAGTGATATAAGGACTGCAACGAATCGTAGCTCTGTCATGATATGCGAAAGAGAGAGGAGACGTTAGCTGAAGACCTGGGGAGACTTATTGTCACTCAGCCTTCAGCGATAACCACTGGGCAACCGGTGTGAAACTGTAAATCGCAAAATTACTGCGATCTATGAGTACGAGGAGAGGAGGGCTGGAGACTTGAGGAGACTTGCTGTCACTCAAACTCCAGCAGTTACCACCAGGCAACTGGTGTGAGATTCCTAATAATAATAATAATAATAATAATAATAATAATAATAATAATAAGAAGAAGAAGAAGAAGAAGAAGAAGAAAGCCAGGGTAGTGCCAGTCATAGTAGGTGCACTAGGAAAAGTCCCAAAGACACTGAGGGCGAGACTGGAGGAGATCAGGATAAAGGGAAGGATTGAGACTGTACAGACCACAGCACTGCTAGGAACTACGTGGATACTGAGGAAAGTGCTAGAAATATAAAGACTGCAACTCTAATTGTTAACAGTGATCAATCAGAGGAAGGGAAATGAAAGTGGAAATGTGAACCACAGCACTGGCATGATAGGCGAAGGAGAGAAGAGATGTTGGCTGAAGACCTGAGGAGACTTATTGTCACTCAGCCTTCAGCAATGACCACTGGGCAACCGATGTGAAACTGTAAACTGCAGTATTACTGTGGCCTATGAGTACTAGGAAAGAAAGGCTGGAGACTTGAGGAGACTTGCTGTCTCTCAAACTCCAGCGGTAACCACCAGGCAACTGGTGTGAGATTCCAAATAATAATAATAATAATAATAATAATTATAATAATAATAATAATAATAATAATAATAATAAATCAATTAATTAATTAAGTGGGTTCTAAACGAAAAGATCATGGCTGGGCAGATATATCTGTTAGGTTCCCAGTGAGATATCGGTGTTCTGGCGTGGGGGATCAGAAAGAATTTATATCTTGCTGAGGAGCTGCTTGTGGCTGACGTTTTGAAATATCAATGGAGATGGGTTGGACAACATATGAAGCATAAGGTTAACCAATTGGCGCCCATATAACAGTAAACGCTGTAGGAAAAGATCAGCTTCAAGATGGAGGAATGAGATAGAAAGGTTTGCCGGTAAGACAGAGACTTATGGAAGGGAATGATGAAGGCCTTGGTCCAGCATCAGACACGATGGCTGCTGATAATGATGATATATGATCATCTGCAGGATGTCTCCTCTTTTGTCACGCCCTCCCCTTTATCGGAGTTGCAAAACAACCTGTGGGATTAGTGAAGACATCGGCCTCCATTTTATCAAATATCTTTCAAGAAAACTCAGACCTGATCTGGATACCTTCCAAAAATCTGTCATCGTACAACGAATGCAACTGGTTCGGCTCAAAAATTGGCATAATGACAATGAAACAAATAAAGAAACAGATCTGGTTAGTCACTCAAAAGAAACCGTCGGCTGACCAACGCATATTCACAGCATATCATGTTGGGGGTGATCAATTAAAAAATTGGAAAAAGGTGGAGATCAATGTATAAGTTACCTCTCTCGCTTTTCGTTGGGTAGTAATCATTGAAAAATGACTGAAATAAAAAAAAATGGTGCGAATGCTACCGGACACAAAATAAGGGACCAATTTAGCATAAACTTACATTGCAAATTGAACCTCCTATTAAAAACAAATTTAGGGGGATTTGAAAAAAAAGAAGGTTCTCTAGACATAATTAGGAGCAAATATTTAAAATTTTCAGCCCTCTAGCTCCACTGTGGCTCATACATACTTAGCCAGCCAGTCAGACCAATTTGGAGAAACTATGTTGGTAGTTTCTAAAAAACTCAGACTTTGCCCTGGTAGTTAGAGCAACAGGCTGGGGTTCGAGAGGTAAAAATGTTTGCATCAACATTATGGATGGCCGAACAGTTAGAAACGTGTAGAACGAGATCGGCGAGCAGAGTTCAAACTCAGGCAAATGCAGATTGCCCTCTCTTCAAACTAATGCCCTTAGGAAAGGCATTTATCCATATCGTCCTACATGATAATACATCATGGGCCAACAAGGCAGGGTAAGTTCCATCACCTCTCCATGTTTCCTTACTTTGACGGGCCTCGCAAGTCAGAAATGGATTGTGGTAGATTGCAAATGTAAAATAAAGGAGAGTGGAATAAGACCGATGAAAATGTGATTGCTGTCTCCATCTCCCCCAATACCTCGAGTTTGGGGTGAAGATTTTTTTAAAAATCAACTACTGCCCCTGCGCCACTACCACATAAACACAAAAAGCAGTTATTGTTATTTAGATTTCTGAAAAGAAGTAAATTCATTATCCCACACATTATTTTGATAAAAAATCTTCTTTGCACAACCGTAGCCATCAAAAGTGGAGAAGGGTTCTATTCCTTTTTGTGCGAGAGTTTGTGTTTTCATGTGTTTGTTCATTCAAGAGGTCCTGGCCAGAGGTCCTGGCCATACCGTTTTGTCGACAGATTTGAAAATTGGCATCAGTACTCCACTACACACCTTGTAAAATTGTATTACTTTTTTTTTCAATTTTTGGGGCGTTATTTTGTCGTGTTTATCAATATAATCTAGATTCTCCAGATCTTAGCTGTTTCAAGATGTTTTCTTTTAACTTTCCAGTGGAAAACGCCAGTGATGTCATAAATAGAATTCTATCTGACCATATTTATTTTCAAATGGATTTTTTTATTTGGCTTCAAATTTTGACTCAACGATAGTTCAATTATTGACTATGATGGCGACTCTTTGTTATTTTTTTATCAAGAATTTCATTATCACTAGTCTTGTCGCTTCACTGATGGCTGTTATTGATACTATAAATGTAACAGACATAGCTCTTATTATATTCTAGCATAGAAATCGTAAAAGGTAATGGGTAACAAGTTGCTTTAT
This sequence comes from Thysanoteuthis rhombus, assembly GCA_963457665.1. NCBI lineage: Eukaryota > Metazoa > Mollusca > Cephalopoda > Oegopsida > Thysanoteuthidae > Thysanoteuthis > Thysanoteuthis major. Next base: position 8,912,867 of record OY735240.1, on the reverse strand, counting down.
TATGATGTCAAACCAACAAATACAGAGAATTTGGATCATCAGGCAAATTCAAACCAAAAGTTGCCGAGCGAATGCAGGAACCGTTTTCAGTTTTTTGAGAGTTTTATGTGTTTTCAAATTTGCAGCAATAAGACGATCTCAGGATGAAATATATAACCGATTTTCAGTTACAAAAATTGGACATCGCATTATATTCATTGTATTTGAGTAAATACGGTAACGAATATAAAATATCAAATTGAATATTAGATTGATAAATATTTTGTAATTGTACATGCTTTTCAATCAACGTGTAATTTGCTCGTCAAAGAGATTTACGATTTCCAAAGACATATTTCCGTTTGCTTTTTTTTTTCAATCAGACCGTCTGACAAATGACTTCCGCTGATTTGCTATACACTTCCTTTACCAAACCGGAGTGAGTGACAATGCTTTACACGTGAAATCCTGATTAACTTCATCTCAATAGAAGTATCCTATGTGCACGTCATCAAACTGCTAATGTTTATGTCAGGCAATCGAAAGTTTATTGTTTGGGAATAGCAGAACAGATTAATAAACATCTGCCCAGGAAAAAAAGTGACAATGGTATTTATGTAGTTATTCTTAGGTGCTTCGTAGCACGTGTGGGGGATCTGTTACAATTCATGAAGCGGTGGGGTTGGAATAAGTCAGAGGGGATTGGAAACCATGTTCATTGACTCTATTCAGTAGGATCAGAACAAAACGAAGTCGTGAAAGAAAGGTTTATAGTAGTATCTCAAATTGTTCACTTGCTTTGTATCCAACTGCGTTCATTTTTTTGTTTGTTTTGCTTCTGTTTTTGTTTTTAATTTTCTGACTCTTTTAGTGATCACTTCCCAACGGAAGGTAGGAGCAGAAAAGTAACAATCATTGATCACCCTTTTTTCTGTATTTTAATTGATCATCCTTCACTCAGCGCGCGAATTAAAGACATTGGTCACGTGACGGTTTATATTGGCTGACTAAACAAATCTTCATTTTTTTTTTTTATTTCATGAATTTGTGGTTCAAACCGTACAAGTAGTATTTTCATCATTATCTTAATTTTACCATCTCCACTACTTAATTTACCAAGTGAAAAAGTATTTACGAGTGGAGGTAATTCGTAATTTTCATTGGAATGCTAGTTTTTTATGTTTTTATCAAAATGTTTCAGCTACTCCCATCTCCAACCTTCTTCAGGTGACAGCAGTATTTAGTAACCTTCTCGGAATATTGATCTGATCAACAGAGAAAAGTTAAAATATTTATTTTATTTCGACTCAAAGTTTTGGTCGGTGTATTTCTTTAGTTGAAAGACGAAAGTTTGCTTAAACGCATATACGTGTATATTATTTAAATACACATAAATTCATACATACAGCATTTAAAGACACACGTGTACAATTTTTAAATGCACGCGTATACACACATGCACACGTATGCATTATTGGAACTCATACACACATATGTGGGTGCATGCATTATTGAAAGACATATACATTCACACGTGTACATCATTAAAACATAAATACACACATGCAAACGTATACATTTGAAAAACACGACCATGAGTACTTTATTGAAACACAGATACATATACACACGTACATTATTGAAACACATACTTGCGTGCATACAATATTGAATCGCATATACTTGCAGATGTACACATTATTTAAACCCATATACGCCGACATGTACATTAGGGTAGGTCGATTTTTGAACCTTGGTTTTGGACAAGTCTAGATGGTTTGGATTTGATATAATAAAAACTGACACTAAGTATTTCATTCCTTGCTTTTACCGTCTTTTGAGGAAATTACTTCAAAGAGTGAAATCTTCAAGTTGTAGGATTGCCGAAATAGGGGATGTGAGTACAGATAACGAAGAAGAACCAAAAATATTTCCAAAATTTGTTTTTTTTTTTTTTAAATTGAATATACCAAATGCAAATAATCTTGGTAAATATTCACCACCTTTTTCCCACGATTTTATTTCTGCTTTTCTTCCTAGCTGTGGGGTTTGGTTATCCCCCTTTTCTTCTCCTCCTTTATAACCATAAATTTCTTCTCAGGAAAAATTTGGAAAATTCGTTTCATAACATGTCCCATTATCTGGAGAAGCACATTCATTTTTAATAATTATTTTTGTATTTTACAATTATCAAACAGGAGCAATTTTAGCTGATATGAATTCTCTTGACTAATTATTTTTAATGTAAGCATGAATATTACTCGTAAAACTAAGTAATGAAAGCAGCCTTAAATCGTATATCTATTTCCTTCTGTTTTATTCGAAAACCAGCTGAAATACCCGGCGTTGCAAGGCGAAAAATATTGAAACATGTCAACGCTGGGAAGCAAATGATATTCTTTAAAGATTTCAAAAAATCGCCTTGAATAGAAAAAAAAAACAAACTTTTCCAGTATGAGTTTGAGTTTGAGCTAGGTTCGCCAATTCTATTTTCTGTGGCTTTACCTACTCGCCAACGGAATCGTTTTAAAACCTAATTTTTCAGGAAACTGAAAATTCATTATTTTACCTTTAATAGTTCAAGCATCAAAGCTAACTACAAGATTCGAATTCTACCCATTATTCATTATGTTTGGATTTGGATTAAGGTCAGATTTCGGTTATCGTTTTTTTCTCCCAGAAAAACATGTTTTATTGTCAGTTTAGGGTTGGATCCTTAAAAAGATTCTGCCAAACTAGTATTAGCACTAACATAAGGAGAAATTTACGTCTATGGTCACTTATGACGACTCGAAAGTAAGAGTGCAGTTCAGCATTATGTCTACATCGTAAATAGAACCCCCTCTTATAAAACCTTCAAATATATCTCTTCTCGAAACTGACAGATTTCCGGAAAATTTGAATGTCTAATAAATTAAAAGCTCATAAAAGTGAAAGAAAAAATTGAAGTTTTCTCCAATGAGTCTAAACTCAGTCTGCCGATTATATTTACTACGTTTCTTATCACTAGTGTATTGTTGCTTTGAGTGATTTCTTTAGAGACAGTTTATTTTTGATAAAATTTGACTTTAATATGAGTACTGTAGATAAATTGAACCCCCTCACATGTGAGTACGTTCAAATAAATAAATGAATAAATGAATAAAACCTCCCCGGGTAATACTGATTCAAAATATAGGTACAATTCGATTAGATCTAACTCTAAAAGTTTTTGAAGAAATTTTAGATGGAAAAAAACTCAAATAAGAAATATTTTCGACAGACTTTTTTTTTTCAGAGCGCAAACGCAGACAAACTTATTTTTGTGAAACGTAACCTTAAAATGTGTACTGTAGACAAATTGTGAGCTGATTTCGGTTATGCCTAATGTGAGGGTCCAGTTTAACATTATAACTACATTGTAATTAGAACTGCTCTCTAAAACCTGAAAGAATTTTTTTTCAGAATTGACAAATTTCCGTGAGGTTCACAGGTCAAAAGGAAAAAATAATTCTCCTGATGGTGTTTGAACTTGATCCACTGATTCAATTTTCTGAGGCTATTGAACCGCCAAGACTTTGAACCCAGGAATCACAGCTCAAAAAGAAATTTAAAAAATAATATTGAACCATCCCTTGCATGTGAGTCGCTTTAGATAAACGAAAAAGAAAAAAAAGTCTATCCTGGATGATGCTAATTTAAAATATACGTATAGTTTGATTCCATAGATCTAATGTTTATAGTTTTTTATCCCATAGACCTAACTTAAATTGTTTTTCTGAAAATCCTAGATGAAAAAACACAAAGAATATTTTTTAACGGACTTATTTTCTGAGGGCGCGAAAGGAGACCACATGAAAATCGACCATTTTCTATTTGCGAAATTCGACCTGAAGATGGGTGCTACGGGTAATTATAGACCTGTAGATTTTACATATGACTTCGTTTCTGTTGTGATGCATAGTTCCTTACATATTGGAGTACACACACATACACACACACACTCGTTAGTACTTTATAATACAAATGAGGTGGGTTGGTAATTGAAACATTCAAAATAATTCATGGGATTTCTAAATATGGTACACCATCCATTAATATCTCTTCTCGAACTGGAAATCTATTGACAAGACAGACTTCAAAAACAAAATCGGCTAAACAATTAGATTCTTTTTTCATATAGAGTAATATATCTTTGGAATAGGTTGCTTTCATGTTAAAAATAGAAATAGTGTACAGAGTTTGAAAATAATCTAATTATAAACTAACCCCCCCCCCCGCTCCCGAAAAATCAAAAATCCTTGGGGGGGGGGGTAAAAAATAATTTTTTCTAGAAGAAATGAAGCAGAAATTTATCGAGAAGACAGATTTTAAAAACAAAATCTACTAAACGAGTGGATTTCTTTCTAATAAAGTAATATACTTTTTGAATTAGTTAACTAGTAACTATAGTGTAGAGTTTTAGGAATATCTTACCAAAGTTTAGAAATTTTGGAAAGAGTCGAAGCCTAGAAGGACGTTCTTAGAATCTGTCTAATGAGACATTCAAGAGAGTCTGATCTGTGAAGTATGTTAAATTGTCGACGTTAATTGTATTTATGGAAATTTACATATGTTCTACGAATTCTGTATTTGTTTTGAATTTGAAGTGCGTACATTTGTGCATAATTGGAGATGCCCGAAGAGGCAGAATAAAACAAATGAAAAATAAAAATATTGGTATTCTCGCTTGCTCTTGGTAACCTTTGGTGTTATGTAACTATAACGTAGCATTGATTTTCTCCATTTTAACGGATGAAATCCTTTTATTTTAATCGTCAGTCTATTTTAAATCTCGAATCATGGACATTTTGGTCGTGGAGCAATCGGTCAGGACGGTTCAACCTGGACACTAGGACATTTTTTCGCAAATTTTCCTACCCCTGACAATTTGAAAGTGTTTTGTTTTCAAAGGCGAAAATTACTAACTAGATGGAACTTAGAATGATCTAATGCAAATTCACGATAAGTTAATTCATGTTTCTTTATTTTCATAAATCGATGTTCAAAATTTTTATAACTAAGTTTTTGTACATTCTCTCAAGTATTAAGAGGACTTCCACTTACGGAAATTTGTAAGTTTTCGTTTAGCTGTTATTTAAGCTTTTTCGAAAATTTATTTCAAATATTTTTACGTTTGGGATCTTATTGAGTCAAAAATTTGATCAAAATAATGAAGAGAAATCTTCTGGTAGGTTCAGGGTTGAACTGTCCAGGCTGACCGGTCCACGACGAAAATGGCCGATTCTCATAAATCTGAATAGGAATGAAATAATAGAATTTGAATAAAAAATAAACCTACATTTTCTTTGATCCGATGTATGTAATCAATACATATTTAATGTATTTATGCTTTATCTATTATACTAACAAATAAATAAAATTGAATAGCAATCTTTTGCTGAAATTATTGTTGAAATAGCGTGATATTCTGAGCATATCTTGCGAAAAAGAAGGTTTTTAGCAAACGATTTAAGTGATGCTAAAATCTAGGAATTTAAGTTTTGGTTTTAGTTCTATTCATGTTAGACTACCTGAGCATGTCAAAAAATTTGATTTAAAAGAAAAAATGAAAAATCAACCTACTCTAATGTACATGGACGTCCGCTAGGATGTGCATACGGGGCATCCCTCCGCCCCTGGTCAGGCGTTTTCACCTGAAGCGCAGAGGGGGGGGGGATAAAAGTTGGAACTTTATAATCAATAAAAGATAATGGATAAGTACAGATGTTTCATCCAATTCCAATTTAATATACCTATATAAAAGGATGGTATTATCATTTTCTGACAACAGGGTTACTACTAAGATATACCGAATATATCCCTCTGTCAAGGAGAAGCGGGCGCCCATGCACGTGTAACTTAGTGAAACACACACAGACACACACATGCACAAGAATACATTATTGAAACGCATATACACATACGTACAAGCATACAATATTGAAACACACACACACACGCGCGTAGGTTATAAACGTCCAATTCATTTGGTTCTATTGATGGATCAATTTCATTCTACGTTTTAACTTTTTTTTCCTCTTCAATCTTAGTTTTTTATGAAATTCTTTAAATTTTCCGTGAAGTAACAAAACAAAAATGGTAAAGTGGGATTTTTTGAGAAGGAGTCCTGTCATTTTTTTTTGATCGGGATAATAAGTAAAGCCCACTTTTATGTTCTGGGAGAAATTTCTCAATTGTCAAGTAATCATGCCAAGTGCTTGGCATGGTGTTTGGTTTGAGCTGCCAAGGAAATTTTGATGAATTGGTTTGAGCATGAAGCCGCCAATATTAAGGGGCGGGGGTTACGAAGCCAAAGAAGAAAGGGGCTTAAAAAATTCCTTTTTCTTTTTTTTCTTTTCAATCTTTTGCGCCATTTCATTTTTTCTTCAATTTTATTTTCTAAGGGTTCATTATTCTCATTGTCTATTTTAAATATTTTCTCTCTCTCTCGCTTTTTGGGGGTAATTTCTTTGCATAGAGTTATCTACGCTCCAACTCAATATCCAATTTGGTGTAGTTTAACCCTCTGAGAGTCGTTTTACTGCGAGCCAATATCTCTTTCCTTGTCAATACATTTGATTCGGTGGTGAATATTAATCACATAGAAGATAGAAAAATACTCAGAGTGCGCATACCTCTGACAACCTCATTGTCAGGGGTGATAATTTCGCATGGATCTGCCCAAAAATTTAATCACTCCTTCCATAGCCTGTTGCCCAGCCTTCCAAAGAATTTCATCGAAATTAATTGAGAACTTTTGGGGATATCGGGCGGACAGTCATGAGCATATAATAAATGTATGAAAAAAAAAAACCGGAAAGTATCTCTCAATCAAAAAAAAATTCCTGGATCCGCTCCAAAAATCAAACAAACCTTTCTTATCTCATTGTCCAATCTCCAACAAAATTTAATTGAAATCCATTGAGTAGTTTTAGAGATATCTCTTAGACAGATTGAAAGACTATTATTATCCGCTGTCAACTTAGGGTCTGGTGTATTGCACCATCAGACATTTACATAATACAGTGAGCGGTACTTGCTTATACTACGAATGGGTAGAATGTCTATTGTGTTGCAGGGTTGCTGCTAAGATATATTCCGAATATACCCCTTTGCCCCCGCCCCGGAAATATATACTTTTGCCCCTTCCTGAAAAAGTGACAGCGGACACCCCTCTGCATGAGTAAATTTCGAATAGCTGTAGCCCCACAAATATCCTGACCAACCAGTCAAGAGGGCTACAGATTCTTATCTCTTGGAGTGTCAGCGTGTCTCTGTGTGTGTATGTATCTATGTGTATTTACGGGCGCACCCGGTCTCATTTTGGGGGTTACAACCTTGAAGATTCGCGCGCGTACACCACTAGACACCATCTTGAAACGTTTTTTTTTTTGTTTTTTTTTGTATTTTTGTTCCTTTTAGCGCTTTTAGGGGTCTTTACGGTCATTTTGGACCAACAATGTCCAAATTTTGAGTTGGTATTTTTTTAGATAATTTTAGATAAAAGATCTATTTTTTAAAGATAATTCTATACATAATTATTTCTGGTACATGCACGGGCTATAGAGATCCTTTTATGCAAGGCATGGATATTTCTTTTAGTTCTTCCTAATTTGAAAGTATTAAGGAATCTTGTAGATTTCTTTTCAACTTGCCGCCCTCAAGTGTACGATAATATATCCTGAATTTAAAAACAAACAGAAAGTAGAAAATCCTGGTACCAGATTATGATGAAAGTAATACGAAAGGAAACGAACTATGATTGGACCTTATTTCCTGGATTCTCTCAATTTTAGGGCCCACTTTTAGACAATTTCCTTTCCATTTTCTCATGCAGAAGAAATCACAGACTTTCTTATGGGTTCTAAAAACGAAAAAGAAAAAAAAGAAGTAATGGAAGGAATTCTTTGAATAATTGATACAAATTAAGCAATCTGAAAAAAAAAAGATGAAAAAATAGAAAAAGGGCACGGTCACTCAATAGAAACCGTTACGTGACCAGTGTCTTCTGTTAGCATGCCGTGTTGGGGGTGATCAATTGAAAAAATGGAAAAAGAGGGTCATCAATAGATAAGTTACTATTCATGCTTTTTATGGAAAGGTATTCACTGGAAAAAGAGAGTGGCCAGTGGATGTTACTTTACACGCCTTTTATTGGACAGTGATCACTAGAAATAACCGAATTTAGAAAAAAAACAAGTGTGAACACTGCTGCATACATACTGAGGAACCAATTTAGTGTAAACTCACATTGTAAATTGGACCTCTCTCTAAAAACACATTACGGTTATTTTATTTGATAATTGGGCTTTATCTGAGTATAACATTTTTAGCCATGTAGTTGGCCGAAAGAGGGAAGGATTTAGCCATTTTTCTTAAAGACATAATGAGTAAATGTTTCACCCCTCTAACTCCATTGATACATACATACATACATACATGAATAAATACATATTTAGCCAGCCATCTACACCAACAAGATAACTGAAGAAACCTAAGTTAATGTTGACAGCTTTGGTTGATGGTTTCTGATAGGGAATCTGAAAAATGGTAAAAAAAAAAAAAACTGAACCCAGGAATGAACCAACATTTGTGGAAACCTGTGTTTTAGAATGAACGATATGCTGGAGTAAATAGACTAGAATTGCCCACCTTTCAAAATTTGCTTAACATCAATTTTTCCGAAAAAACATTCAGCACAAGGGTGCCAAATCGGCCATTTTCCGGTTAGTTCTGACCAATTTTCCCCCCAATTCAGCCGATAAAAATCTGCGATAGCAGATAGCCGAATAGCTGGCTATTCAAATAAAAATAATCAGCGGATTTAATTTTGTTTTATAGCCAAGTCAAAACATACGTATATTTAATATTTTCAATAATAAAGTTAGCCGAAAGTGAGACAAATTTAGCCGATTTTAGCAACTTTTGAAGCCATTCCGGCAAAACAAAATCGATGTCCTTCAGAGCATTATCATTCGCTTTCCCAATAAAAGTTATCTTCTCTGAAAAAGTGAAACATTTCAAGAAGAAACGAAGGTCTAGATCAGTCAAAGCAAATCACATTATATAGGATAAATATTTTTTTCATAGTATTGGTAGAATTGAGAATATTTTGGGAGTCAAATACTATTTTCTTTTACAAATGTAGTAAGCTTAATAAAAGTCAATGCATAATTCTTATTAAGGATTTGTTATGGAGTCTTAGTACGTATATAGGAATTTTATTTGGTAATTGGACTTAAACTGAGCACAACCTTTTTAGCTATGTTGTTAGTCGAAAGTGGAAAAGATTTAGCAGAAAAAAAAACTAATTTGAATCGGTAATACTGGATCAGAATTCGTTTCTACAATGAATCATTAAAGAGGCAGCACACACCCACTTCTCTCTCCTACACCCAAGTCTCCTGTACCTTCCACCATTCCAGCCTCTCACCGTCACCGTCAACATTTTAGAGGTCAGGGAATGTAACCCAGTAGAATTTTAACTTGACCTCACAAATCGCAAAAAAAAAAAAAAAAAAATTCAACAGATTTTGTATCCTCAATATGTTCTGAATGACAGAAGAAAAAGTCTACAAAAATTTCACGAAGGGAAAATCCTGAAATTTTAAATGGTTACCATCTGCCCCAAAGAAACTACTCTATCTCGAGATCCAGACGCTGTATTGATATATATGGAAGTGTCGTGTCGAGTTAGAATTTGTTTGGATTAGTGGTTCTCGAGAAAGCTGCAATTGATTGGCATTGTCCAATGTATCATCATTTATAAATTACTATCCAAATGGAAATTGGTTCAAAGACCGGTTCCAATTTAGGATAAACTATGGAAGACAACCATTTTAGAGTGAAGTTGTCATGTGGCTGAAATGATATAACTCAGGGAGACTGATTCAAAATCATTCATTTGACATTCAGAGCTTTGTGTTGGTATTACAGGAGAGCTCAATCAAAATCAGAACAAAAATTGCATTTGCTGAATTGTATGCCAGTGATTCTGAATGTGACAGCGTAACTCAAGAACCACACAACACATTCCCATGAAATTTTCTGTGGTTACAAAAGAGACCCACAGCCATGTCTTTGGTGAGTTAGTTTTTAAAAATTCATACTAGAAAAGTCAATGATAATAATAATAATAATAGTTTAGGGTCTGAGTTCGCGTTCAAACCGATAACATCATCATCATTATCATCATCATCAGTCTTTTATCGTCCGTCGTTGGACACAGCCCCCCCCCCGCTGCGATTATCAGTCTTCTGTCGTCTGTCATTGGACATGAAATTTTCCTGGGATTCGCCAGACCTCTCTATCATGGGCGTCTTAGACCCAATACTTTCTGAACTTATCTAGTTCGTCATTCCATCTTGTATTCTACCAACATCGGTTTGGCATGTCATCTTTGGAGATCTATGATGTGACTCATGATGTCCAGCACTTGTCCGCAGTACTTGCAATGTAACTAGCCCATTGCCATTTGATTTTTCTAATGCATTGTATGATGTTTCGGACTCCTGTTTTTCTCTAAAATATTGTGCTGTCTTATGATTTCTCCATGTGGGGTTGAGCATTATTTTTGAAGGTTGAGTTTGCTCTGCCAAAGGCTTGTCATTTGGAGTGATTCTTCGCTTGATTTCTTCTTCTTTTGAGGGTTTCATGGAGATTCTTTGACTTAGGCAAATGTAGTGGTCACTTTCAGCAGTTTTCTATTTTGATCATTGTGGGTTTATTTCCGACACGTTTGTTGTACATCACTTGACCTTTGTTTTGCTGAAGTTCATGTGAAGGCTAACTTTCTTACTTCTTCATTCAGTTCGTGTAGCATTTGTTGAAGGTCGTTGAGGTTCTCTGCAAAAAGGACGACGTCATTTACAAATCTGAGGTTGCTCAGATATTCGCCGTCTATTCTGATTCCTATATTCTCCCAGTCAAGGTTTCAGAAGATCATATCGAGGTAAGTTGTGAAGAGTTAAGGTATGTTGGTATCACCTTGTCTCACTCCTTTTTGGAGCTGACAGTGCTTTGAGTAATTATGTAGCCTGATAAAGGAATTGCTGTAAAGGTATATATGTTGTAGCACTCTGACAGATACGGGATTTACACCTTGTGGAGTGATAGCCTCAATGACCTTGGGTTGAAGGCTTTCTTGAAGTCGATATATGCTACAGCGAGTGGCATTTTATATTCTGCTGCTTTCTCTTTTAGTTGATTTATCGGATAGAGATGGTCCATGCTCGAGTAGCTTCTCCGAAAGGCAGATTGTTCACGTGGTTGGTTTTCATCCAGTGTTTTGGTGATTCGGTTGATGATAACTTCGGTGAAAAGTTTGTAGATGCAGTTGAGTAAATTTATAGGTCTGTAGTTGTTGAGGTCTTTCAGGATTTTTTCCTTCGTATAATGACAGAATGATTGCAGTGTTCCTATTTCCTGGGATTTTTTTAGGCATAAGTCGAATAGAATGGCAAGTTTCATAGTGATGATTTTACCAGCCTTTTTGAGTAGGTCGATGGTGATGGTGATGTTATCTGGTCTAGGGGCCTTTCCTTTCTTTGTTTGATCGCTTGTTTCACCTCCGATGGCGTAACCTCTGGGAAGTCCTAGAATTGATTGCTTGAATCTTGTACATTCTGTTCGTGGGTTTGTGGTCCTTATTTTGGAGGAGTAGAGTTATTGATAGAATTCTGGGACACGTTCGATGATCCAGTCTCTGTCTGTCTGTTGCTAGGTCTCCATTTTATTTGAGCATACTGGTACTTTGTTTCCATCCTGTATTGAGAGTTTTGTTAATGGCTTTGAAACCCCGACCTTTCTCGAGAATAGTTTCGATGATTGCTGTCGTATATCTTCTTTTGTCTTGTCTTCTTTTCTTTTGGATAGTTTTATATAATTCGATTGCTTCAATTTTCTGTCTTGTTGTTGTCGGTGGCTTGAGATTTCTGTGTTTTCCCATGAGATTCTTGGTTCCATCAGAAATTTAAGTGATGGTTTGTTTGCCCTTTGGTTTAAATATAGTGATGACTTCAATTAGAGAGGCTGTTACTTTGTCGTTGAATTGGTGTCGTTTTCTTCTATCGATATACTCCTGTAGAAATTCGAGCAACAGAAGACAAAAAATGTAGATGGACATGACACAAGATTTGTATCTGACGGGCATGAAAACTTACAGCCAAAAACGTGAAGCTTTTACAAGGAACTCTTCCAGAACTGTGTACTTCATAGCCGCCAGTCTGTAGATTTATTTCTAGGTGGGGATATACACATCCCATCGGCATTCTGGCAGTGCATGCTGTCAATTTTCATCTGCTGGGCATAAGTAACAGCCCAAAACGTGGAGCTGGATACTTGGTATTTTACAAGTAAATTCAAGTATTTGTGTATTAGACAGTGGACTTTAAAATACAAATAAACTTAAATTTCCTTGTAAAATGCCAAATACTTGGCTCCACATTTTTAGCTTTTTATGCACAACAGACATAGATTAGCAAGAAATACTGTTAGAAAGCTGATAAAATTCTCTTTAAAACGATATCTATCTATCGACCTAAAAATAAATCTGCAATCTATAGCTTGTCGACTATGAAATACACAGATACTAAAAAGTCCCTTGTTAAATGCCAACAGCCCAGCTTAACGTTTTTGGTTGTGATTTTCCATACATAACAAATTCTAAACTCCAAAATACACTGCTTGAAGGATAATCAAATTCTCTTTCCAAAAATATATCATGTCCATTAATTTACATTTTTAGACCATTTTGCACGAATTTCTACAAGACTATATCGGTGTGAGCGCGAACGCAGACACCAAATATTATTATTGGAATTTCTATTGGGAATTTTCAAAAACCAACTCACTAAAAACATGCTTGTGGATCTTTTTAGGGCGTACAGATAATTTCATGGGGATACGTTGAGTGACCGAATTTTCACTTGACTAGCGATTTGTAAGGAACGTTTCATTGGATTTTTCCCTCTGCTGATTAATTGCAGCTTCCTCGAGACCCGCTAAATCAATCTCGACTTCAATCTCGAAACTACACTTTCTTAGGCCCTGGGCAATACATATACCGAACCTCAACTAAATTCAGTGTCCGGTTCTCAAGAGTATTTTCATTCGGCCAGATTGCGGCCATTTTGAATTTTAGGATTTTCTCTTTGTGCAATTTTTGTCGATTTTTTCCCTATCATTCAGAACATATTGAGGATAAAAAATCCGTTGGTTTTTGGTAGCAATACGTGTGAGGTTAGCCACCATTTCTTCATAAAATGCCTGGACCAATGCTAAAGAGATTTCCTCATGTAAATAACCGTATTTGCTCGTTGATAAGTCACAGCTTTTGTTACTAAAAAAGGACGCGAAAAATCGCATATGATTCATCTACTGAACCTTGCTCTAACACATACTAGTCACACAGACATAACGTAATAATACGCCGGTTATATCACTCATATCCGACTAAAATTTTCGACAACTGTATATTAGCAAATATAATATTCTATTTGAGGTCGATAGTTTGTTAAGAAATAAGTTTTACTGGGTTCGAAGGGATGTTTCGCTTGGGAATAGAGACGTCGAATTTGAAAGAAGATATAAAAAAACTGAAATTACAAAGAAGAGTATACTTTATATGTCCCATCGGCGATGTTAAAAATTGAGTACAAATAAAATGAATATAAAATCAACTCTATTTCATACAAACTCGATGTTAAAAACGGAAGACAAATAAAATAAAGGAACTTTATTTCCATAATTATATATTTCACACACTCGCGGTGTTAAAAACGACGTGCAGATAAAAAAAATGACCAAACAGTTGAATTTATTGAAAAATATGTTTAATGTTCCAGGATTTGCCATTTCCAAATTGGAAAGAACCATCTTCATCTTCCAGCTGCGCTTCTGCCAAAACTGTCATCTAGGTAGAATCGGGGTAGCCGTCCAGTCGGCAAAAGGTTATTGATTGTCCCTTGGCGACCACAACTTCTACGTCACTACACCTTTATATCTTTCGCCTTGAAGTATTAAGAATTGATCGAGCCTCTTTCCCTCTTTCTCTTTCTCAACCTTCCTCTCTTTCTCCCTTTCTTTCTCTTTCTCTCTATCCCTCTTTCTGATAGATTGTCCTTCCTTCATAACTACTACGTCCTCACGGCTTCCTCAACGATTGGTTTTGCCACTTTCTCTTTTCAACCCTCTCTCTTCCATCTCCCTTTTCCAATCTCGACAGGACTTTCTGGCCTACCCTAAGAGGAATTTGTCACCTGCAAGGTGATTCTGCGTATATAACTCACTTGTTATTCAAGAAATATGAGATTGCACATAAGCAAGTAAGAGAAAAGAAGGCGTCAAGAAAATCTGTTGCTACGTGTCTGTGTGTGGATATACATACAAACACGTGAGTATATATATATATATATATATATATATATATATATATTGTGTGATCCACAGACAGCTGTTTTGATGTATTATTATGTGGCTATAGACTTTTTATCCCATCCAGTACTGCAAGGCAGAATTGAAACCCTCACATGGGACCTGGAGGCCGATATCCTACCTCTGGACTACTGGTCAGTAAAGCTAAATTTAAGCGATATATTCATTTACGGAGAAACTCCTCATCCACCAGAGTGCGCTATTGCTATATATATGTTTACAAATACATGCACATAATATATAAACACACACACACACTATATATATATATATATATATATATATATATATATATATATATATATATATATAGAGAGAGAGAGAGAGAGAGAGAGAGAGAGAGTTGTACAAATGAAATACCATACAAAGGTTTTTATAAGTAGGGGCCTGTGTGACCGTGTGAAGTTTACTTTTACTCCTGAGTCTGTCTCATTCCCTGTTGTTCACATATATTTATATATATATATATATATATATATATATATATATATATATATATATATATATATATAGAGAGAGAGAGAGAGAGAGAGAGAGATAGTGACATATATATATATATATATATATATATATATATATGCACACGCACTTAAATACAGGCTGTTCTAATTTTATGCCTGGGGTACATTCCTAGAGGAGGTGGCATAAACGAATTCAGCTCAAAATAAATCCATCATATAAGCATGTCAATAAAAGTTTTTACTAATAAATAGAATATCAACTCGCCATCACAGACAATAATTGCACTGTGGCCTCAAAATTTGAAATCATGTAAAAAATAGCACCAAAGAATAAATATGATCAGAATAAATTCTATTTATGACATCACAGGTGTTTTCCAATGGAAATCATTTAAAATGGCGTAAAAAATAATAAATAAATCCGCCACAAAAGGCCCCAAAGAGGTCAGAAAAGCTTTTCTTCCAAAAATTAAAAATAACATTTTAGAAGGGGTTAAGTGGAGTACCGATCCCAATTTTTCAAGTCTGTAGATAAAACAATATGGCCAGGAGCACTGGAACATACAAACATATAGACACATAATAATATTAAAAAAAAAAGGATAGAACGGTTTGCCATCTTTGATAACAATGGTTTTTCAATTTGTTATCTTAATATATAAAATGAAAAATAAATCAATAAATTGTAATCTGAATCAGAAAAAAAAGAAAAAAAAATGAGAGCAAATATCAAACTATAAGACCAGGGCAGCCTGTATCTTTATATACATGTACTGTATGTTTGTGTGCACGCTTTTAATAAGAGAAGGGTCAAAAAAGAAAGTGAGGCCTGAATATGAATGTTAATACAAAGTGCCAGAGGGAGTTGACAAAAACAGACGAGCTGTATTAGCCTGAATCCATATAACCTCTGTTCCCCTATAAAATCGGTCAGTTTTCAGAACTCACTCCCCCTTTTAATGTTCAAGTTATCATTTATTACCAGCATTTTGCTCTTCTCGATTACGATTCGGTTAAGCAAGAGTAATCTGAATTTATAATGTATTCAAAGCTGCTCTATAAATAATCGTCTTCAAGTTTTTCACTTCAGTCAGCAACTGTCATGAGCAGTAAACTGGAATTATTACAGTTTGATAGTAGTCTTGCTATGTAGATCTTTTCAAATTACCATATTTAAAAAAAAATATTATTTCTCTAAATACTGTATCTGACAATCATTACAAAGATATTTTCGAATTTTGATAAAAATTAACTTGTCAAAGTTTCAAGTGAGACTAAATTTCTGAAAAATTTGTTTTAGTTGAATATTTGAAAAAACAGGATTTTTTGTTTTGTTTTGCTTCCAATAACACTTCTGTTTCCTCCGGAAATTAGTCAGTTTTCTGAAAAAATATTTTTCAAGCCTTTAGGAGGGGTATTGTAAGTATAATGCTAAACTAGACTGCTACTTTCGCCCAACATAAAGAAGTACACCTATTAGGCTACTTCCTTAACTTCCTTTTAGTTACTTCCTTATTTGTAAGAAAAAATATCAGACATTACTTTGTTTTGTGAATACAAAAATTTTATCCACTTTTGAAATCAACTACGGATGCACAAATGAGCAAAAACCATTCAGTAACACCAGGAGATATTCAAAGCAATAACAATATAATTTTGTCTATTTACTTTTCTTTTTCTTTCATGAATTTTTCCTGCACTTGCTCACTTGTTGTTAAAAACAGCACACAGAAGTTGTGTGCCATTTTCAGCATTAATTGAATAAATGAGAGGAAATTTACGATTTGCAATTGTTATTCAATCCATTTAGTCACTTGTATAATAAGAAGATCCCATTAATCCTAAAGAGAAGGGTGTATAACCAATGCATCCTCCCGATAGTCACTTATGGAGCCGAAACATGGAACCTAACCAAGAGACAGACCCGTAAATTGAGGACCATGCAACGTGCGCATGAAAGAATTATGCTGGGCCTCAAATGGAGAGACCACAAGACAGCACAGTACATCCAAGAAAAGACAAGACTTAGGGACATCATAGAATCCATTAAAAATCTCAAATGGCGATGGGCTGGCCATGTTGCTAGAATGGTGGACAACCGATGGACATCACGACTCACAACATGGATCCCCCCGAGATCACATGCGCAACCGATGCCGGCAGAATATTAGGTGGAGAGACGAGGTAGACAAGTTCAGGAAGGACTGGCTCCACAACTCCCATGATAGAGAAGTGTGGCAAATCCTGGGGAAGGTCTATGTTCAATGACAGACGTTAAAAGACTGATGATGATGGTCCCAGTCAAGTCACTTTAGTTTTGCTCTTTTGTGCATCCGTAGTCGATTTTGACAATAGTCAAAAGGATTTTTTTTTTTATCATATAAACTTCATATTATCAGGTTCTTGAACCCAAACTTCCACTTCCACACATTTTATCAATGGTCGTATAAAAAACTGCACAGACAAACATTGACCTGCCCGAGGATGGGTGCAGGCTTGTGGGTATCTCCCAACATGAAGCTGCCCTAGGGTGTGCCACACCCACACCAAGATTCAATGACACAACCTCCCAGTTGGTACACTCAATATGCTCAAATTATTTTTGTTTAGCACCTACCTGGTTGTGTTACGTAAGAAGCCACTAAGAACACGTTTCATTTCTGTAATGTCAGATGTGAAGTTATTTCTCCCCTGGGCAACACCGGGATTCCCTGCTAGTACACACACACACACACATACATATATCATCGAACAAGAAAGAAATCTATAGTTGGTAACAATTATTTCAGTGCAAGCAAGCGTGTGTAAGATCAGACATGCATGGACAATAGGTTATCAGACTCGTCTGTCAGTGACGTGTGAAGGTGTGGGTGCCGTCAGTTCAAGACGTCTCCTTTCATCCATCTTTTTCATAAGTGATTCAGAATATTGTTTTGCACTTTGGTGTTTTTTTTCTGATACACATCGAGAGGGGGTTCACTTTATCTAGCATTTGTGAAGTAAATTGATCCCCCATTTAATATTTTGTAAAAGAAAATAATTAAGGAAAGAAAAGAGGTTAATATGTTCTTAAATGGATAATACCTCCATCATTGAATTTCTGTACATTGTAGGGTTTCATCATCGATGTAGAGTGACGTAAGGCTTACCGACACAGAAAACGGAATCGGCAGACCAAATTCAATATCAGTTGAGGCTGCTTACGTTCATTTCATAGTAATGCCCCTGGGGAAAGCATGAATCCATTTCTCCTCCAAGCTATGGGTGAATAGCAAGACAGTTAGAGCCCTTTAGTTCTGTAAGGCAGTCTATCTAAGAGAAGGTTATCCCGACAGAAAAAAAAATATAGCTTGGTAGTTGCCATAGCCGGTTCCCAAACCAAACTGAGGAAGGTTGAGCCTAGGACTAGCAACTCCACCCTGTAAAAATCAATGAAACCACAGCTAGTGACCCTATGTTCTATAAGACATCTACAGGAATGAACATAAATAAACAATATCTGTACCTCGCATCAATGAATCACCATAGCCCACACATGTACAAGAACTAATTATCAACAAAAATTTCTTAAATCATCTTAAAAAATACATCTTTTTATCTGAAATTATCTAAAAAGAAAAGTACCAGCACAAGATTTGGGCATTGTTGGTCCAAAATGACCATAGAGACCCCAAAAAGGACTTCTTTGAAAAACAACAAAAAAAGACATTTCTAGATGTTTCCATGCAAATTGTCAAAGCTATAGCCCTCCAAAAGTGGCTAGGAGCAACCAGAGACACACACATACACAGCTGAGCAAAGAGAGAAGAATCTGTAGCCCACTTGGCTGGTTGGTCATGCAGGCCACTTGTGGGACTACAATGATTCAATAATACTTTATCATCCTTGTCAGAATTGTTTTGGTTTGTATCTTCATTTTGGTACTTTACATCAGTGGTTCCTAACCATCAGGCTGCCAATGAGATTTTAAGGAAACCCCTAGCTCAGGCTCTCAAAAAAAAAAACTCAAAAGAAAAAAAAAACAGATTAGGATATCAAATTTATAACTGTATTGAACAACCATAACCATCAATGATGGCAAATAGTTCTTTCCTTCTTATATGTGCATGTGTTTGTGAGAGTATTCCAGTGCTCCTGGCAATACTGTTTTGTGTACAGACTTGAAAATTGTCATCAGTACTCCACTAGACACCCTCTAGAAATCGTTTTTGATTATTGGAAAACAAAGCTTTTCTGACTTTTTTTTCACCCTATTTTGAAGGGTTTATTAATAACATCTAGATTCTGGAGAATCTAGAAATTTCTTGACTCTATTTAAGATGTTTTCCAGTAGAAAACACCAGTAATGTTATACATACAATTTCTTTGATCGAATTTTTTTTACATGAATTTAAATTTTAACGCTACGGTTGTTCAATTATTGACTGTGAAGGCAAGTTTTATTTACTTTTATGTGTGATTCACAAAAGTTACTCTTCTTTTTCAATTCTTCTCGAAATTCATCTATTATTAATGGCAAAAAGATTTGATGATGAATCAACTTTTAAACAAGTTTGGCATTTTTTAAATTGTCAGGTGTTGATATAGTAGATGTTCTTTGGAAGACGCAATTTGCGTGGAATTCATGTTGGGTCCCTGATATATACGAAAAGTATGAGTGTGCCTGGCTAGCAGATGAAGTTTTAACTGAAAATTCCCTCATAGGCTGAACTAGGGAATGTAGTTTGAACACTTTCCATCGAAGTAATGGTAGGAAAAAGCTCACCTTGCAACATGATGGTAACAACAATGAGAAAGTGGTGAAAAAATGGTAAAAAATTGCTAGATGACAATTCAAAATAGGGAAGGCGCTGAGGCTCCCTGGGATCACGAGGGGAGAAATGTGACCCGGGATTCTGAAAATCACGTCTCAACACATATACGTTATCTGTACATCTATCTACTTAAACAGGTCTGGTTATTTACTCAAAAGAAACCGTCATGTGACCAATGTCTTTTGGCAGCATGACATGTTAGAGGTGATTAGTAAAAAAAAAATATATACAAATTACTTCTTGCTTTTCTTGATCAATAAAAAATATGGAATTTTCAAAGAACAACCAAGAATATGTTACTTGACGCAAACTGAAAGATCAATATAGCATGAATTTACATTGTGAATTGACCCCTCCCACTAAGACCTATTTAGTCTTTTTCTTGACATAATGAGTAAATTTTGATATTTTCAGCCCTCTAGCACCAGTGGTGTAGCCTGTATGCATGATACATTCATATCCAGACAGACCAACTTAAACACTGACAAAATCTCTCTTAACAATTTCTAATAGTACTGAATCGCAATTTATCAAGTTTAGGTTACTCTAGTTCATTGGTACTGTTATGGCATTGAGGAGTGGTTACTAATTAATAGATGAATGGACCGCAAGTCTAGTTTGCACTCGATACATAATCTATTTGTATTGTAATAATCCAATTTCTGTTTCTCTGAATTTTTGAGATGAGGTATTATTATTATTTCTATTATTATACAGACTATCCTCATCTTGGTTGTTTTTCACACAACGTTTCGGTCGTTGTACTCTACAGCCTTCATCAGGCATCATCTGGTAGGTGTGGGGAAGTAACGAACCAAACCCTTTATTTAACCGACTGGGGTATACTGACCGCACTCCCCTCTTAGCAGTAGTAGCATTTTTGAATTATTATTGTCTCACACTGGGATTGAACCTAGAACCATTAGATTTCAGTAATTCTGTCTGATTCTGTAACCACTACACTATGTGTCCAGGGTTTGGTTTGTTACTTCCCCACACCTACCAGATGATACCTGATGAAGGCCGTAGAGTACAACGGCCAAAACGTTGTATGAAAAACAACCAAGATGAGGATAGTCTGAATAATAATAGAAACAATTTCTGTTTGTTTGTTACTGTAGCACAAAAAAAATGGCACATCATAGTGAGATTTTTGTTAGTGCAAGACCGTTAAAATGCTTCACCTTGATGAATAAAGCAATTTCCACCTTACAACTTATAAATAATAATAACAGCATTCCAAGGGGATTTATAAAACATTGCCACCTATATATGCTTCTTCGGACCTCGTAAATTAAGCAGTGGTGGTGATGAGACTAGGCTTTCTTGATGAAAATACTATTGGACACAAACTAATAGATCAATTTAGATTAAAATTACATAGCAAATCAAACCCCCGACAAAAAATCTATTTAGAGAAGGAATTTTCCTTTCTCTTCAAGAGATGGAGGATGTTTGCAAAATTTCAAGTATCCACTTCATGGTCAACGCTGGTCAAAGTCCGAAGACATAGGTAGATACATTTAAGAACACAAGAATAACCAAAACCTAGCAACAGTATTCAAATTGATCTGTTATGGGTAACGATGATTAATGGCGTATGGTCTGTGTTTGCACTTGTCTCGATCATCTATATTATAAAGATCGATTTCTCAAGGGAGATGACTCCAGAAATATCAAATGCTAGTTATAGAGAAGTTCATTCATTTATTCATATGAAATAAAATTATCAAATAAATTCTATGAATAGGAAGTGACTTTGTATTGAGCTTAATGGCCACTGAAGGTTGCCTTTAAGTACTGTATTATTTTTTTGCCTTCCATCATAAAATCATTGTGGAGAATTTTGAAATGTTTTTATGTGAAATTCATGTAACATCAGTAAATTGATTTTTATATTAGACAAATAGCAATTCGTGTTTTCTTTGTAGCAAAGAGAGCAACATATTCCCCATTAATGTCAGAGTGATTGGACAGAGGCGTGGCTGAGGGGGGGAAGGGAAAGGTGAGGGGCTATTTGAAAACACCCCAAAAGCTTTAGAAATTTGAATTCACCCACAATGTTTCTACTGACATTGTACAATAACGAGGACATATTTGTACATACATGAATCGTATAAATTATAATTCAGATTTTGGGGTTGCTTTTTGCCAATTAAATGATATTACACATCTATTATATTGCAAGTTTTCTTCTTTTATCAAATCTCACTAAATGTTCGAGAGGGTAGATCAAAATTCAGCTAAAAACTAAATTCGGCTATAGACTTATCGATCCACTTCGTGAATATGCATATATATATATATGTATACGAATTGAGCACCCTGGTGGATGAGGGATTTCTGTATAATTTGAAATATATCGCTTAAATTCGGCCTTACTACCTGTCTAGTTCTGTAGTCCAGAGGTAGGATATCGGCCTGAAGTGAAGTTTTCAATTCTGCCTCGCAATACTGGATGGGATAATGTCTATAGCCACTCTGAAGAGAATACATCGAAACAGACAGCTGTTTCGATGTATTACATCTCTCTATGGAAGTGGACAGTCAGTAAGGCGGAATTTAAGCGATATATTTATTTACACAGATATCCCTCATCCACCAGAGTGCTCTCTCTCTCTCTCTCTATATATATATATATATATATAATTGAGAAATATATAAATAGTCTGACAGAAGGATTATGAATTGCAATATATTATATTGAAACTCTATTTGAAATGATCTCCAGTTATTACACGGTGAATATATCATCTGGTCTACACAACATGAGTAAAATAAACAAATGAAGAAAATGGGGCTGTTGCAGGAATCGAATCTGCAACTGATAGGGTAGCTGCTTCACCATAGCGTTGCTCTTACCATTGAGCAAAACATATACATACGAGCTCATATATATATAAGTTAGTTGATTTTTTGAGATTTTTAGAATGGGGGAGGAACAAATAGCTTTGAAAAATTCTTGATATGTTTTGCCTGTCACAATTGTCAAAAGCGAGCCAACACACACAATAAAAACGTTTTTGAAAAAAAACTGAGTACAATAAAAGATTCATTTCATTGCTAACTAATTTATAATTAATGTGTCAATCAAATTTTGGGAATTTTGCATACCCTGGGTGGACTTGTACACAATCCTAGGTAGCTATATTTGTTATAGTTAGTTGAATACTTGGCCACACTCCCAGATCAAATTTAGCATTATCATTACATTGTAAAAAAAGAAACCCACTCCTAAAAGCTTTGCCACTGAAACAAATATTTGCATGCAGACCAACCCAAGGTTTGTGAGGGCTGATATTGAAAAATGTATGCAAAAGTATAGGAATATCATTTAAATCATCTTTTGGCTCAGCACTTTGTGTTGTGTGAGAAAAAATATAACAAAGTATATATTCTTCACTGTATTGACAACTTTGAAATTTTTTCCCAGGCAACACCATAAATCCCTGCTACTATTTGATTAAAGCAAAAAATATCTTGAAATATTCAAAAAAATATGTGGGTATCATAAAAAAAGAATCACCACAAAATATTTGAACTATACTGAAAAAAAGCAAACATCAAATCAAAAATTATGTAATGGGAGTGTTGAAATTCAGTTAAATATTATTGAGCACTGCATATACTAATCTGTTTAAAGTATTTAGGAAGACAAATGTCTCAAAAGAGATAACTTTTTGAAAAGATTTTTTGCCAATTTTTGGTTAAATTTGAGGAAATGAGTCGTCACCCTTACACTTGTCTTAATAAATGACCTGCAAGGTCTCTACATTATCATTTATAATTCTATATAATTTACTTACCAGGATTCGCCTAGACCAGAACAAGGACAAAATGATAAAATCAAGAAGAAACAAGCCAAAAATATCAACTGAGTTTTGCAGAAACCAACTTTTATTTACTTCCGATGGAATTTACAACTTTGGGGTGGGGGTGGGAAGGTGCAAAGGATTTCCGTCACATAGCAAAGGAAATGTAGTCGGCAATTTTTGATGGTGGTAGTGACTGGAGCAATAAGAGGATATCTCTTTTCTTGTTTTCCCGAAATGCGTCTTTCCAATAATTGTGCGTTTACGCAGTCTTTGAAGTCTGAAAAAAATTTTTGAAAATAAAAAGATTAATAACCAATATATTCACGCTGGTCCCTGTCAGTCAAGGTTGCTAATGGTTGTAACAAATTTTAACAGGTATCACCTTAACTGACACACATTTATCTTGTAATAGTAACTTCAATTGATACATATATCATTATTTACTAAGCTCAGCTTAATCTGGCAGTCAAGGGGCACACAGGATAGAATTCACTACTGTGTGAGAAGCTTATTTGCAACAAACCTTTGATATAAGATAGTAAATCTTGGGTGGCCATCTACCTATGAGAAGGAAATTAAACAAACTTGAAAGTAAGACCATAGATGCACAAGTTCTTTTCTTGTGTGAAGATCTAGCAAGGACAATGTTGCCAACCTTATTTTCATGTTTATATCAATAATCGAGTCAAAAAACGTCTCATCATCAGTCTTTTATCGTCTGTCATTGGAAATAAACTTTTCCCAGGATTTGTCAGACCTCTCTATCATGGACATTGCAGAGCCAATACTTTCTGAACTTGTCTTGATTCATCTCACCATCTTATATTTTGCCGGCCTCGGTTCCGTATTTGATCTCTGGGGATCCATGTTGTGAGCCGTGATGTCCAATGGTTGTCTGCCATTCTTGCAACATGACCAGCCCATTGCCATTTGAGTTTTCAAAAGGATTCTCTGTCTCAGACTATAAATTTGGAGTAATGAAACAGTTAACACAACATGGACAATCGAATCAGTGAGCCAAGTTCAAAATCTGTTTGCATTCATTTCACACCAATGCCCTTAGAAAAGGCATGAATCCATCTCCTTTATGGGTAAAATAGTAGGATAGACTTGGTTCACTAGCCTTGGAGAAAACCAATTTCGGAGACAGACAGCTCTGAATTAAAAACCTGCTCACCAGAAAATAATGGCCATGAATGATTTCAATTAGCCACAAACCAACATGACTATCTAATCATCATGGGAGAAGCTGAGAAAGGCCTTTGTTCCACAATAGAGCTAAAAGGCTGATAATGATGGTGATGATACAAAGTCTGAACCTTAAATTGGTTTACGTAGCATTATAGTTCATAAATAAACACAGGTCTTGCTAGTCACTCAATAGAAACCGCCAATGGACTAACATCTTTCAGTAGCATGCCGTGTTTGGGGTGATAAATTTAAATACTGGAGAAAGTGTTGGTCAATAGATAAGTTACTTCTCTCGCCTTCTGTTGTACCATTAAAAAGTCTGATTTCTCAAAAAACAAGTGAGACCACTTGGACACAAACAAAAGATCAGATGAGTAAAAATTTACATTGTAAAGAGGCATAATAAATAAATAAAATGAAAAATAAAAAACCAAATAAATATTAAATTTTCCAGCCCTCTAGCTTCATAGGTGTGGACTGCGCACATGACACATACATATGTAGATAGCCAGGCAGAATCACTTAAAAAATGAAAAATCCATGTTAACAGTTTTGGATGATGGTTTGAAACAAGTAGTTGAAATAAGCCATTACTTACCTAGTCTTCCCTTAATGTCACCGACTGTATTCTGTTGGGTCTGAGTCAAGGAGGGAGGCATTTGGACCAACATCATATTCTCCATCAGAGGGAGCTTGCCGTTCATCTTTTTTCTTACCTTCTTCTTCAGCCCTCTTCCTACAAGCAATTGAAGACATTTGTATAAAAAAAGGGAAGAGTATATATATATATATATATATATATATATATATATATATATATAATGCTATATATATATAATGATAACTTGTAAGGTTGATACCTATGTAGCTCCTTGACCTCACCACCCCTTAATCTACACTATTCCTAACATACCCCAAAAATCTAACTCCACATCACTTCCATCTTACCCTGACACACTTTGCCCTCTCAAAGACCAACTGCTGCTGCTTAACTAGAGACTTGATAACTAGCTGGACTTTCTCTCACTCAGCAGGATGCCTCCAGCAGCCCTTATAACATATTTTACCCACAAGGTATAGCTCCTGATAGTGGACTCTGGTTCCACAAGGGAACTTTAAACCCTAAAAACACATACTCACACAGCACACACCACTGAAGATGGGAAAAATCCCGAAACATGTCTGGACCATTAACATCTAAGGATTAATAAACCTTACCTCTAAACACTTTACTCCTGAGTCTGTCTCACTTTTTACAGTTCACATTATATAATGTTATATATATATATAATGCTCCTCTATTCAGGGTTGAGCACTCTTTAAGAGAGGTAGCTCATCCATCGTAAGCTTATGCAATGCTCTTCCATAGGAATAGAACATTCTGGTGGATGGAGAATTTCTGCGTAAATAAATATATCGCTTAAATTCAGCCTTACTGACCGTCCAGTTCCGTAGCCCAGAGGTAGGATATCGGCCTCCGGATCTGAAGCCAAGGTTTCAATCCTGCCTCGCAGTACAGGATGGGATAATGGAAAGTATATAGCCACACTGAAGAGATGGTAATACATCAAAACAGCTGTCTGTGGATGACACAATAATATATATATATATATATATATATATAGTCTAGAAAGCTTCACAGCTTTAAACACTAAACATTGAAAAACTTTTTCAAAATTTTTCCATATGTATATATATAACATAAGTGAAGATTTTTTCAATGATTCATTACAAATTGTACATTCTGAACTTTGAAAATCTCTTTCAAGTGAAACAGAATATACAATCAGTGATGAACCACTGAAAGAATCTTTAATCATGTTATAACCAATCTACCAATGATATTGAGCACTATTTTGAACTAAAGATCTATTTAATACTGTTCTCATAAATATATATATATATATATATATATATATATATATATATATATATATGGGAAACCAGGGCACAGTGGATCAGAAAAATTAATTGTAAATAGAGACTAATTTTATTAATGTACATAGGTAAAAAATAGAAAGCTCAACTCTTTTGGCTGTGTGGTAGGTTATATAAAAATAAGAAAGTAATATTTCTGTAAGTTAGCAGCTGGCAGGTACTTGATTTTATTTCATTTCTGATCCACTGTACCCCAGGCGTAATATATGGTGAATCATTCCCTATGGAACAGTGAATCGAAATAGGACTGAATGATTCAGAGAAGTCCCAGAGTGAAACCAACGATACTTTTCATTTAAGTGTTGTTGAATAATAGACCATGCAACAATAAGTGATCATAAAAATCTCTTAAACATTGATCGGAAAAACTTAAGCACACTACAGGAAACATTTAGCCCAAAACAACATTCACACAATCACAAAAGCAATTTAAGAAGAGGAAAAAGAAAGGTTGTAAACATGAAATCAAAATGCTCTTTTAGTTCCTTAGTAAACCACATAAAATGAATTGACAGGATCATATTTAATTAAAAGAATTGAATTCCCATCTTGGGGAATCAGAATATTTTCTCATGTTGACAGAAGTTATAGAGACCGGCCACTCGGGCTATATCCCCTTCTTGAAAAGCTTTGGTAAGATGCCAACAACTCAAAAAGAACTTCTGCAATCGTCTTCCCGAGGACAGTAGTCGGCTTGGTAATAAATTGTTAAAAAAAAAAGAAAAAAAAAAAAGTTACTTATTCTCCATGAAACTTGATTCCAGTCCTTGTACCATATTCTATCATTTCTTTAATTAAAATATATAACTAAACCCGAATCCTTAACTCTAAGTCCAAGTTGGGGTGAAAATTCCAAAGCTTGGTACAGTGAATCAGTCGCAGAAGTGATCCACTATGCCCCACACATAACACAGAGAAAGATAACCTTACGTCTTTCTAAAGAGCAAGAACAATGATTACAGTTTGGACAAGAAACGATTCTAACACAATCTTAATTTCAACTTATATAGCACAATTAGAAAATTTTTAATAATAGTGGCTTTATAATGAGACTAAGAGTATCTTTTGATACTACTTTTAGCTAATTATGTACCTTAGCTTGCACACTGTACAACAGGTGAGTCTTTAACAAAATAAGATGGCAGGTGTGTTGACTTGAGAAGAGGAAGTAACAACCTGTTGTGAAATTACACGTCTGTAAAGAATCATAATGTTTCACTGGGTCCCATGATCCACGATGCGCCAGTTCCCCTACACACACACATATATATATATATATATATATATATATATATATATATATATATATACCAAACTGACATTAATGAATTTTACTATAGGAATTGCATTGCCAATAATTTTCCCTTTAAAAATGCATTGGCCAGTGATTGTTACTATAGAAATCACATTGGCCAGTGTTGGTTACCAAAGAAATCATATAGGCTGGTGATTGTTACTATAGAAATTGAATTGTTAATGTTTGAAAGTGAAAGTGACTTCTACTGTAGAAATCACATTGCCAAGGACATTTTACTATAAAAATGCAATGTGATTTCTATAGTGAAAGTCATTTTCAATGCAATTTTCATAGTAAAATAAAGATTTCTATAATAGAAATTGTATTGGCCGATAATTCTGACTGTATTTAGTGCAATGGCCAATCTTACGTGATTCATCATTTTTCTTACCTGGCAACCTCTTTTTTTAGTTGCTCATGTTTCATTAATAATCGTTTCCGTTCACTGAAGGTTTTTCTCACTCGGTAGCCACGGAAGACAGACTGAAAACAAAACAAAAACATTTAGATTTAGAATAAAGAAAATGTACGGGGTCTCTAAATGCCTCTGATGATATTATCCAAACAGCCGTAGCCCTGGATTTCTTTCTGCCCTCTCCAAAAACCTTTATTGAAATAGATAACATTAACTGAACTGTAAGACACGTCTGATCAGTTGCATGATAAAAACAGTCACATGATTGAAAAAACAAAAATTTGTTTTTTCTAGACATAATAAAGAGACATTTAGATTTTTATCCCTCTAGCTCAAGTGTGAACCATGGACATGACACATATATAGCCAACAAGCTGGCCCAAATCACTTAAAAATTGAAAAAGCCTATGTTGATAGTTTCCTATTTTCCTTTTGTTTTTCTAGGTTTTTGTCCCAGGCAGTGTCTGTTGTCATTGTATCTTTTCTCGATCGGATAACTTTATTATTTCTTAATATATTTAAATAAAATCTTGTATGTAAGTCTGTGGAGAGATTCTAGATGGGAAGTGGTGAGCTATGGCCAATCCGATTATCATTTAGATTTTATAAGCATAAAAAACAATCAGGAATCTCTGAGGAGGCAGTCCTAATGAATAACTAATTACCATTCTCTCGATTTCAATCGTTTTCTGTTGGGGACCTTTATACTTTGAAGATTTTTTCCTGTTCTCATAATTAATTTAAACCTTCCGCAAGTCTATGGTAGTTACAAGTTATATACAGCTTTTTATTACATCTGAAGACAATTAGTATGTTTCCTTATTTATTTAGCTTAGTACAGTACAAGGTCAGACGGAGAGAATAAAAGGATTGCACTTTGATGATGACATAGTGAGTGACATAAAACTAAAGAGAGAGTGATAGAGTGCAAACAGATGATGAACATGGATGGACATTATATATATATATATATATATATATATATATATATATATATATAGTCTAGAAACCTTTAGAGCTTTAAAAACTAAATACATTAGAAAAAGCTTTTTCAAAAACTTTTTTGTGTCACTTCAGTCACATGAGCACTCTGGTGGATGAGGGATTTCTGTTTAATTTAAATATATCGCTTAAATTCAGCCTTACTGCCTGTCCAGTTCCATAGTCCAGAGGTAGGATATTGGCCTACAGATCTGTTCATGTAATTTATATAATATTCTTCAGTATTTTTTACATTTTACACTGACTTTGATACTAAGGAACTATATGTGAGTTTTCTTTAGTTGAGATCATCAGTTGTTCAGCATGTAACTACTTCGGGGATATTAAAAACAAAACAGTTATAATAACCCCTTTCAGCTATAATTTCAATCTGTGTTTCTGAATGCTAAAATTCTGGAAAAAAAATCGTTTTAACAGAATTAATTTGTAAAATGAATTAAACAAAGTATTTCTTTCTATCCAGCTAAAATGTTGTTTAAGAATTGATCAGAGATATTGAAAAGGCTAACTAACATTGCTATTTGAAGAGTTGTCCAAATAGACCCTTAAATAGCTTTTAACTCAACTAGTACATTGTTTGGAAATGATGGAATCATAGGCAAGAGTTTGTGTTCGTTCAAATACTTATGAGCAACACTTTCATACAGACTAACCACCATTTATATCAAAATTGAATAGATAAATTACAGAAATATATATATTAGTATAAATGTTTTTATTGTGAACAGAAAATGCATAAATCAAATTAAATATATTTTTCTGCCAATTTCCTACAACTCTTCATATTATCTATTTATCATTGATTATAAAACAATAAGACAACCTAATTGGGTAAAAAAACAATTATTTTAATATGAAAAATCTGAGATGCCAATATTCAGTGGAATTGTTTTCTGTCCTATAGTTAAGATATCAGCAGGAATAGTAAGCCAATTTTATATTCATCAATGAGCAGCAAATCAGTTCCAGATGATGAAAGGCTTAATTCAACTCTTGAATTCATGAACCGCATGAAACCTCTCTTAATCATAGTGGAACTTTTCAATGATGAAAATTTACAAAAAAGGGAACCTTTTTGTAAATTGAATTTTAAAGAATGAAAAAAATTATCTAGATGTGCAAGAGAAGTAACGAAATAGATTATTACCCTTGATTTAAGATTTTTTTTTCATCTATGAATTCAAGAGTTAAAAGGCAATTTTTTTTCTTTATTCATGGGAAGAGATGATTTTCTTGTTCTCAAGTTTTTTCTCTGATAATAAAACATGAAATAATTTACTTTTCATTATCAATATAAAATATCCTTTTTGAACCATACCTGT
Source organism: Thysanoteuthis rhombus (assembly GCA_963457665.1). Classification (NCBI taxonomy): domain Eukaryota; kingdom Metazoa; phylum Mollusca; class Cephalopoda; order Oegopsida; family Thysanoteuthidae; genus Thysanoteuthis; species Thysanoteuthis major. Next base: position 8,882,179 of record OY735240.1, on the reverse strand, counting down.
ATTTTCTGAGCGGCAATATCTTGAACACCAATGATTGATAACGCTCCTTGTTCAATCATATACTGAGCCACATCGTAATGCTCCCCCATCAGAGCGTAGTCTAAAGGAGTGTACCTAGAGGTCGAAAAAAAAAAAGATAACAAGAAATAGGTCAGTTCAGTCACCCAAAGAAACTATCAAGTAACCTATATCTTTTGGCAAAATGCTGTGTTGGGGGTGATCAATTAAAAAATTGAAAAGGAGGTGATCAAAGAATAACTTTTTTTTGGCAGTGATCATAAAAAGTCTGAATTTTCAAAAACAGGTGTGAATGCTACAGACACTAAGTAAGGGACCAATCATCATAAACTTACATTGTAAATTGAACCCCAACTAAAAACCTGTTTTAGGGGGAATTAAAAAAAAAAAAAGTTTTTTCCAAGACATGAAAAGGTGTAAATCTTAAAATTTTCAGGCCTCTAGCACTATTGGTGCTGCTCTGTGAAATAACCATCCAGACCCATTTAAAAACAGACAAAACTGACTTTTTAATGCATCTTAAATGATGAGTATTGCTGTAACTAATAAGAGATATCCCTTGGCACAGACAGTGGAATGAGAGCAGTCTACCCTCATCGATTGAATAAAGAAATGTTACCAAATATGACATGCAACTGAAGAAAGCCGAATGAACAAAAAAGATAGGGACACCAGTCCAAATCAATCAGTTTACAGTCATTCCTTGTCGGGCGTGAATGAGCTAAATCTGTTAATAGTTTTTGCTGCCCCCCCCCTCAAGCCTCTTGGGTCCCCCAAAACCATAAATGTTGTACTTGTAGCACTTCATCTATATCAATAAACAAACACTCTACCGTTGAATGTGAATGTGAAAATAAACATACGCTGGTGTTTAATTTTCCCAATGCATAAATTCATGGTTTATCAGTTTGTAAGAGTAAACAAGATTTCCACCACAATCATCCATGGGTCTAAATTGTCTACTTGAATAACTTCAGTTGATAATTTCAAACAATCTTTCGTCTTATTAATAACTTGAAGATCATTACTATAAAATTGATAGATTGAAAGTTCCAGACAATTTTTATCGACACATCACTTTTTATCAAAGTCTGGGGTAGATGCTATAATATAAATATATATGCATTTATGATTTCCCAAGCTTTTTAAATTACCTTTATACTGCACAGCATATTTTTTATGATGTGGTTTTTGTGGTTGGCCGAAAAATATTCCCATTAAATTATTCATGACTGAATTGAGAATCATCAAAAAATGGAAAGTCCGCAAATGATAAGGATTAACTGTAAAATATTTCTTTCCAACGTGGTCTATTCACGCTGAGAACGTTTCAACTGGTACACTCTCCATCCTTCCTCAGATGTCTCTGTGCTCTGGAATGTCTTATCTAGTTCCGGGGGAGCAAACGCATCAGCTCTTACATTCATATCACACCTGGTTTTTGTATCTCCATGTTTCTGGGACTAATTCCTACTGACCCCTTCGCTGACCTTGTGACCTTGCACTGAGCTTTGCATGCACTCACCTAGGGAATCCTATGTTTACTATCCATTTCTTTCTGATCAATGGTTTCCACAAGCAATTAATGTCAATACTCGGTCTGCTGAATGAGTTATCTGAGCATTGTGTGTGGGCAGATTCTTCTGTATTCTTCAATGCTTCTCCCTGTCAATTATTCCGATTCATAAAGGTCAATATACCCCCCTTCCCCTTTCTCTTCATACATGGTTAGCTCAAGCAGATCTTAAAGTGAAAAACAAACAACAGGTCTGGTTAGTTACTCAATAGAAACCTTCATGTGACTGAAATCTGCAGTGTTGGGGATGATCAATGAAAAAAAAATTGGAAAAAAGGGTGATCAATGTTGGATGGTGGACTAATAAAAATGCTGCCAGACAGAAAGTAAGTGATTATCAAAAACTTACATTGTCCAGTGAACACAACTAAAAAAATGCCGGACACAAACTAAGTGACCAATTTATCAAATATTTACATAGTCAATTGAACCTCCCAACTAAAATCATTTAGAGGTGGAATTTTTTCAAGACATAATATATAGTAAATGTAGATGCTCTCTATTCCATTTGTGTGGCCTGTAAAAGTGATACATAAATAGCCAGCCAAACCCACTTGAAAACTGAAGATACCTATGTTGACAGTTTTGGTTGACAGTTTCTAACAAAGACATGTCTAAATAAACCAAATGCAATGATAGAAACATAATGTCTAAAAATTAATTCAGATATATTTTGTCATTATTTTAATGCAAAAATGAAGGAAAGCAAAGAGGGTCTTTAATCCAGTTCTGGGTCATTGGGGTGTCTATCATGGGTGTGCCTTGGATCTCTTCCCTCTCTAGGCTTCCTCAATCCTACTCTTTATCCTGACTGCTTAGCACAGAGGCATTGAGTAACATTTTTAAAGTCTTTAGTATAATGCCATAGATTCAACTCATAACCAACCAAACCAGATGAGAAGTCTACCACTGAGCCACAATGATTGGTTAGTCTGAATAAAGCACATACAATGATTAGAACACCCCATCTAGCAAAATGTAAACAAGATCTATCCAATATATTTTGTCATTATTAATACAGAAATGAAGAAGAAAGGAAAAACAAAGAAATATACAGAAATATCTTGTATAGTGTGTTTAATATGTTCAGCAAAAGTCCCGAGCTGTTTAAATCTGCATTGATCAGGGAATTGTTTCAATAGGAGAAATGATGATTGGTTTAAGTCACAAATTTATTTCTGTCATAGAAATTAAACTGATCATGTATTAAAGTCTTAGTTGAAATGAAGACAAATTAAAATTTTCATTTTGATTTAAAATTTCACTTTTTATGGATAAATTTGTCCAATGTTGATTATACCATTTTCTTTTTCATCTTTTCTTTAAATATTTCTTGATGGCTTGTTGGGTATTAATCATACAGAAACTAACAAAATTTTTAATAATTTTTACTTTTTGATTAAAAGTAAAAACAATATAGGATATTTTGCTTGAAAACCAGATGCCGTACGTAGGATACGTAACTCAAAGCGATGATGACCATAATTATTTAAAATATTAATAAAAATATTTCCAGAACTTAAATAAAATACAAAGAATTATTTTTAAGATAATAAATTGCATTGAACAATACATTTTTTAAAGAAGAAATATCCGCACTATAATGAGTCATTCCGAACTAATTGAATCTTGAGATGCTGATAATAAACTGCATTAAAGTGAATCATTCACAGTGTGAGGTATGTCTGTATATACAGGTTAGACACTTGATAGAAACCATAACATGACCATTGTCTTGACAGCATGCCATGATGTAAGTGATCAATTAAAAATAGGAAAAAATAGGTTCTCAATTAATGAGTTACTTCTCTAACCCTTTGTTGGTCAGTGATCAATAAAAAAGTGTGAATTTTGAAAAGACAAGTATGAATGTTGCCATTGACAAACTAAGAGATCATTTAACAATAACTTACATTGCAAATGGGATCTGCTCTGATAACCCATTCTGGGAAAGGAATTGAAAAAAACAACACAAAAGAAAAAGGTTTTTTTCTAGACATAATAAGGAGTAAATGTTGAAATTTTCAAACTTCTAGCTCAACTGGCACATGTATGATATTATACATAAGACCAGCTTAAAAACTGAAACCTATGTTGACAGCTTTGGTTGTCAGTTTTTTAAGATATGTATATATATATATATATATATATATATATATATATATTACTTATTTCTGTTGCTTCTTTATCAATTTTTCAATAAGCAGACAGATACACACACAATGGAAATGTACTCAGGCATGTTCAGTTATAAATTAGCTATATTTGTAAAGGAAGATGAAAGATGTTGGAATGACTGGCAGGTGGTTATAGGTGGGAATGGTAAGAGATGAAAAAGAGACGAAGGAAGAGGAGGAGAGAAAAGGGACAAGAAGAACAGAAATGGGAGGGGGAGAAAGGAAAGGAAGGAGAGCAGAGATGGAAGAGGGGAGAGAAAGGAGGAAGTAGGAAGAAAGAGAGAGAACAAAGATGGGAGTAAAGGGATGGAGGGAGGAAGGAAAAAGAGGAAGTGGAAGGAAAAAGAGGAAGTGGAAGGAGGAGAAGAGAAAGGAAAGAGAATGAAGAAGATCAGAGAGGGAGGAAAAGAAATAGAAAAAGAAAAGAGGAGAAGATGAGAAAGACAGAAAGAAAAAAGAAAAAGAAAATGGAAGAGGAGAGAAAAGGAAAAAATAGAAACTAGAAAAAAAGAAAGAAAAATGGAAGTGAGTAAAAAAAAAAAAGGAAGAGTGAAAAAAGATGAAAGAAAGAAAGAAAAGAAATAACTGAGGAGAGTGAAAGGTAGAGAAAGGAAAGAAAAGAAATGGGGAGGAAAATGAAGAGGATGGAAAAAGAAAAAAAAAGAGAATGAAAAGGAGAAAGGAGGAAGAGAAAAAAAGAAATAAAGGGAGAAGGGGAAAAAAGAAAATAAAAATAAAGGAAGAAAGGAGGAAATGAAAAAAAAAAGGAAAGAAAGAAGAAAGTAGAAAAAGAAAGAAAAAAAAGCCCCCCAAAATAACATAAAAATAAACCCAAGAAGTTCCCAAAAGGAAAAAAAAGGCAGAAAAAAGAAAAATCCGATCTTATTTCAAGAAGAAACAAAATTCAAACTCGAGAAGTTGTCTTTGATGGATACTTTGGCTCAAGTTCGAAAGCAAACGGCAAAATTGAATTTCTTGAAACGCGGCTCAGTTAATGGGGGAAAGCTTTCACTCACAACCCTAACTATTCTCTGCCCCTCACCCTCATTCCACCAGAGACGCTACCCAACGAGAGTTGTAAGCAGATGTTATTGCAAGAATATTCATGGATGGGTTCACTTTTTGAATGGGCTGCCATAAATGGATCTGTTCCTGAAGAAATGTTGGGTAATTCCCTCGTCTGAGGAAAAACGCCAAAAAGCTGACTGTTGTTTGGTGCATTAACTGGAGTGATAGAAAAGAAATGCGTTTACACACTTTCTCATTTGCATATGAGTGATCAATATTTATTCATATTGAAGTACGCACTGGTTTATTGTGGTTTCTGAATATAAAGATGCATTCATACACACATATACTCATATATATATATATATATATATATATATATATATATATATATATCTGTGGGTGAATATAAACTTATAGAAAAAACAATGTGATTTTTTCTGTTTCACTATCCATAACAATGGACTCTTCCATTTAAAAGTAATAATTTTGCTGATTAAAATATCTCCTACAAACCATTTGAAACAATGTTGTGTCAGAGTACAGTGTTGTCATGTGTCGAATATTGTAGCATAAAATCTATGTGTAAGTAAATTTTAGCTTCCTATGCTCAGGATTGCGTCCTTTAGGAAATACTCAGTATATATGTGCATATATATATATTAGAAACTATCAATAAAAACTGTCAACAAAGGTTTCTTTAGTTTTTATATTGGTCTGGCTGGCTGTCTATGTATCTATGTATGTATCATGCACAGTGGCCACATCAATGCAGGTAGAGGGCTGAAAATTTAAATATTTACTCCTCATGTTATGTCTAGAAAAAAACATTTTTTACTCCCTCTACCCCCATATATATTTTTATAGGGGGTTCAGTGTGCAAGGTGAGATCATTGCAAACTGATCCCTTACTTTGTGTCCGACCGTTCTTTGAAACTTCAGACTTTTATCAGTGATAACTTCCCAACAAAAGGTGAGACAAGTAACTCATTCATTGATCATCTATTATATATAAAATCTTTTGTTCAATGGGGACACAGCGAAAAAATTGATTTTGACTGCTAGACACACACACACACATATATATGCATATATATATATACATATATATGTATATATATATGCATATATATATATGTATACATGTATATATAAATGCATATATATATATGTATACATGTATATATAAATGCATATATATATATGTATACATGTATATATAAATGCATACATGTATATATATGCATATATATATGTATATATATGCATATATATATACATATATATGTATATATATGTGTATATATATATGTGTGTGTATATATATATATATACGTATATGTATATATATATATATGTATACATATATATGTATATATATATGTATGCATACATGTATATGTATACATATATACACATACATATATGTATATGTATACATATATACACATACATATATATACATACATATATGTATATATGTATACATATATACACACACACATATATATATATATATATATATATATATATATATATATATACATACATATGTTACATATATATATATATATATATATATATATATATATATATTTTTATTTACATTTATATGTGTATGTTGAGGATCTGTGCTTAGAGTTGCAGACAGCTGACTCTCCTTCAAAGGGATGATAAAACTTTATAACCAACCCATGCATGAATGTTCACAACCTGAGGTTTAACCTAACAGTTGGAATATTCCTGCAAAGGGGTGGCAGACTCCCATAACTAGTTCAGGCACTTACCAGGAGAAGGACACTCTTCTCAAACCTACAACCTAGGATCCCTGTTCCTATAAGTACCACCTTTGTGGGTTATTGGATGTAAACCCTTTGTTTAAAGGGTAGGGTCAGTTCTGGGGAAAGTTGCTCTTTATCTTGAAACTCAATTGCTCAGGCTGGAGGATTATTCCGCAAACAAGGCCTGCCATCCATGTTCCTCCTGCTGTGGAAAACTCTTCCAAAAATCTTTGTTTGCAAAGCCAAGCCATCATGTATGTATATATGTATGTATGTATGTATGTATGTATGTATGTAAACACACCAGAAGTCAAGCCACATCGCAAATATTGAAAAACCAATCATGGAGAAATCATCCAGAGATTCTTCTTAGAGACCCTCTGGAATCTCTTGAGACATTTGGTTGAGAACTGAGGAAGTCTGAGTGAGGCCAGACTATATATATATATATATATATATATATATATATATATATATATATATATATAAATAAATAAAACTTATCAGGAGGGAGCCCTGGGGAAACGAAAAGACAGGGAAGGGGTAAGTAAGTTGGTAAGTAAACATTTGGGGTCTTGCAAGGTTGGTTACTTGTAATGTCATTGGGAATCAATAACAATGATTGGTATCATCAAGTATTTGCTGGTGAGAGGGTAGGTATATATATATATATATACCTGTATATATATATATATATATATATATATATATATATATATATATATATATATATAAAAATAGCATAAGTAAAGATATTTTTGAAAATATCTTTACTTTCTTCACTTAGAGATCTATTTAAAACATATACACATGCTGGTATATTTATTACTATTCACCTATATATATATATATATATATATATATATATATAATGGAGTAAGGATTCACTACACAAACATGTTTATCCATTTCTCTCATTTCTATAAGATGATTCCTATTGGAAATTAGAAGAGAAACTTCATGTCTGTCTCTGTCTATATATATATATATATACATAAATACTGGAGAATGTAGTGCATTTAGTACGTATGAGTATGAATTCCTGGCATTGGCCGGAGATCAAATAACTTCTTGCACATCCCAGACTGGTCCATTTACACTGCTGCATACAATTAAGCACTATTATTATTTCCTCAGTAATGTTGTCCAATTTAAGGCCAGTTTTTCCCTGTCAACACAAGGATTCCCTGCTAGTACTCTTATGCAAATCTTTGCTGTCAACATGCAGTAGGATTCCTGGCGTAGCCCGAGGAAAAAATAACTACATATCTGACAATATAGAAACTAAACATGTTCTTTCGTATATGTCTTTCTACACAACACAATCATGTGAATGGGATTGGCAACAGCCAAAAGTGTATTGAGTGCACTAACGGGTAGGTTGGGCAATCAAATCTTGGCATGGGAGTCGACACACCCTCAGGCAGGTTCATGCAGACTCCTGGGCAGATTTGCATAGGTGCCCACCTAACCTCAGATAGGTCAACATAGTTTGCATAGCTTTCCTTGTGTATGTTATTAAAATGGTTGAGAGCGGAAGTCTGAGTTCAAGATTCTGATAATATGAAATTTATTAAAATTTTCTTTCAATTTTAAATGATATTTGACAATCCTTTGTTGCGTGAAGGCAATAAATTCAACCATTGTCGAAATTGACTATAGATGTACAAAAGGATATAATTAAAGTGACTTGACAAAAATCATACAAAATTGTATATTTCTACTCACTCAATGTTAAAAACATTGAGTGTGTGAAAAATTCACAGAAGTTAATACATGAATTATATTGTCATCGCTTTGAACATCACTAACAATAGTTTTTGCCCTTTTCTGCATCTGTAGTTGATTTCAACTATGGTTAAAATTTTTGCATTCACAAAAGAAGGATTGCCCAAAATATTTAGTAACTGATAAGATCTAATTGAAGTAACTTTCTCATGATGGATGAAAAGTAATGGCCCAGTACAACCCCAGTCTCAAGGATCAAAAAAAAAAGAAAGAAGATTTCCTTACTGAATTGGACCTTCAATTATACAGAATTTCTTAATTTTCGAGAAAATAAATGCATGCATAAGTTTCCAGTGAAAATAATTTCATGGAAAATAAATACTGTTATTTGAAAAGATCTGCTTGACAACAATTACTGCTGATAAAACTCAGGAATTAGGCAAAGATTTTTCATTACACATACTTAGGATGCCTATGTGGCACATTCAATAGATTATTTGATTGCCAGCAGGTCACTCATTCAAATCAAATATGGTCACAAAAATTTTTTAATATCTCTTTGCTTCTATTTCAGTCAATGTGAGCACACGAACATGATTACAGATAACCAAATTTATGTACATAAGGATATCTACCTGTAGAATGTTTTCATCTGATCAATTTCGTCCGAGTTTCACAGAAGCAGAGTCCCTGGTTTCAAATTGGGGCGGGGGGAGATACTTTTATCAGCAAAATTGGTAGAAGATTCCATTGTTACAGACAAAAAGACAAAAAAGTCACACTGTTCATCACATGAGTAAATGCACATATCTATGTACGTGTAAATGCATCTATATATACAATTATATACATTAATGCACAAATGATGAAGGATCGATATATGTCTGGAGCCTTACACATTATTACTAGCTAAATTTTGATCTGAAATTTCACTGTATAATGTTCAATCAATGTGCTCAATATTCACTACTGAATTATGTACATTGACAAGGACTGAGATAAAGTTGAAAAATATTCTGGTGGGTTATGAGAAATTGCTCAAGTAAAATGAAGGAGAATAATTAAAATCGGATAAAATAACACACACCGCTATTTCCACATCTCCAAGGCAATTTGAGTACACATGTTAGATTGGAAAAAAAACTTAACATGGCTCATCACAAATTATCACACCTGGAAACCCTCCTGATGGATGGGTTTTCTGTGAGTTCCTGTGGAAAGCCTAAATGTAACCTCTGTCCCCAATAGGAGATCAAAACTTTATTTTAGGTGTACCTAAATTCACTACCTCTGGCCACAATGTATCATTTCAGCTACTTAGAGGTTATATACAGATGAAGAGAATCAGAATTTTAGTATTACATTGATGGTCTCATGAAGCCAGCACAAGGCGAAATTATCACCACAAATATAAATAACCATAATATATTTGTATGCATACACAGTCTCCAGATTGTCTTTTTTTCACCATTATATGGATGGATTGATAAATGGAAATCAGATCATCAGAGTTAGTGTTAACACACACTACACATTAATATTATTCAGATGCAAATAACCTGTTTTTTGTTTTTTTTCCTTCTAGCTGGTACATTTTAAGGCTATATTAATTCAAAACCTCTGGCTACGAAGCACCAGTTTGGCTACTTGGAGGTCACATATAGATAAACATCAAACTTTTAGTGTTATATAAATGTGCCCATTGCAAAGATGCATGTTCAAGGTGTGTGGAGCAGACTGTCATTATAGTCATATCAATAATTTTCCGTCCATCATACAAAACTATGGCTATGAAGTATTTCAGTTACTTCTCTTCAGTGTTACCAATTTAGATATTCTATGTCTAAATTTGGATAATTCTAAAGTGCCAAAGTCAAGGGAGATAATCAATAGGAACTACTAGGAAAGATCTATAATCTGTAATTTTTTATTTACGTTTATTAGATTTCTCAAGAGCTGCTGATCCTAACAATTTCAAATTTGGCACTTCACTGCTTCGTTTGCTGACTAATGTATCTAGTGAATGCCAACTTCATTCAACAGCCAGTTGTTGAGTAAGACACACACACAGACAGATTGTAGTTCAATTGCAGTTAGATGGTTTTCCATTCTCTAATGGACAGATACAAGAATATTATGGAAGGTGCTGGAGATTTGCTGTGACTCAATTTCCAGCTATAAACACAAGATATCTGATGCAAACATACAAATGCACAAGTAGTAATGTTATTATATGAGAATTATATCTAAAAATTGTTTGAGTATTACATATCATTTATATTACTAGCATAGAATCAAACAAATTTGGATCTTTATGTAAATTCAAACTAAAAGTTACTGAGCAAAAGTAGGAACCGTGTCAATATCTTTGAATTTTCAGCAATAAAGGGATGAAATGCATCATTAATTTTCAACTATACAAAAAGTGGGAGTCACATTATATCATTAAGGTTGCATTGTAATAAGTAAATACAGTAATAGATATTAAATTAATGAAATTGATTTTTAAATTATCAAATATTTTGTAATTGTAATCCAGCGTATGCTTTTCTGGAGAAAGTAGACCACTACATCTACCTGAAACAACGAATCTCCATGAAAACCTCAAAAGAAGAAGTAATAAAGCGAAGAATCACACTAGGTTAGCAAGTTTTCGGTAGAGCAAGCTTGACTTTCAAGAACACAAAAATCCTTCTAGTCCGAAGAAGAAAGGTATACAACTAATGCATCCTCCCAATAGTCACCTATGGAGCTGAAACATGGAACCTAACCAAAAGATTGACCCTCAAACTGAGAACTGTGCAACGTGAGTATGAGAGAATCATGCTCAACCTTACATGGAGAGATCACAAGACAACACAGTATATAAGAGAAAAGACAAGAGTCCAAGATATCATAGAAATAATAATAAAACTCTAATACCAATCAGCTGATCATGTTGTAAGAATGTCAAACAACTGCTGGACATCACAACTCACAATGTGGATCCCCAGAGATAATATGCAAAATTGTAGCCAACAGAAAGTTAGCGTGATGAGCTACAAAAATTCAGAAAGCACTGGCTCCGCAATGACCATGATAAAGAGGTCTGGCGAATCTTGGGGAAGGTCTCTGTCCAGCGATGGACGCTAAAAGGCTGAAGATGATGATATGCTTTTCCAATCCATCTGTATTTTGCTTGTTTAAGTGATCAATGATTTCCAATGGCTTATTTCCATTTTTGTTTTTAAAGAATTAGGAGGTCTGTCTAGCAACTTTTGCTGCTTTGATCTCGGTTTCCCTCTATCTCATCTGACTGTCAGACAATACTTAAGGCTTGAAATCCTCACACATTCCACCTCTGTAGTGATAGGGCATGTCTATGTTATCAGACTGCTAAAATCTATGCTCGTTGATTGAATCGCAATTGCAGTACAGTTTTCTAATTTAGTATATCGGTTTTTGAATAGTGTGACAGACTAACAGACAGTCGCACAAAAAAGTGACAATGGTATTTACATAAATAGTTCAACTTTTAATCTTTATTCTTTGAAGTAGTCATTTTTTAAACACAGAAGATATTCAATTATGTATTATATTTCAAAAGGGCATTAAAAAATGTCTATAGGTAGCTAGTAATGGATTTTAAAGCAAAATGAAAAATATGTACAGTACAGCAGCTTTTTAAAGACAGAACAACCCAGCAACCTTCAATGTCTCAACATTACAGTCTATACTACTAATTTATACTTATTTTTCTAGCACGTTGAAAAATAGAGCAAGCAAATTAGAAAATAAAGAGAGTAAAGTAAAAACAATGGCAAGAAAACTGTATCGATGTACATGGATAATAAGATAATTACATTTGTAAATTAAATTTGTCTCTCGAATTCATGGACACACAAAAAGCTTTTTTCTTAATTTGCTTGCTCTATTTTTAAACTAGCTTGAGAAAAAGGTAAAATACCAAAGGATCTTAGAATAAACATGTCTGTAATGAGGGAAGGGCTTTGAAGACCAACAATGACTGACAGAAAAGTAGTGTTTAACATAGCCGACATTGGCACATTTTCCCCCTTCTGCACTTGGCCGCTATTTCCGGTAGGTTGCCCAACATCACCGGTAATATTGATGCTGAGCCCATATATTTGTTTCTCAGATATCTAATATACCGGTAGCTTAAAAATTCATTATAGAGTGGAGTCTGGGGAGGTTATGGAATCAATCAAGTCGTATTTTGAGTAGAATTTTAAAGCCACTGTTTTTGTGTCTGGCCAACATGATGACCCCATTTTAGGGGGTATTTATTAGATGCTCTAAGTGTTGTCTTATTTGCTGAAATTTACAGTATGTCTCTTATTAGAAAACTGTCAACTAAAACTGTCAACATAGGTTTCTTCAGTTTTTAAGTTGATCTGGCTATATTCATATATATATATATATATATATATATATATATATATATATATATACCGCATGTTCAGGTTCAGTCAATAGTGCTAATGGGCTGAAAATTTGAACAGCCACTCCTTATCATCTCTAGAAAAGAAAATATTGCTTTCTGAGTATTCCCGAACTTAATAGGTTTTTAGCGGGGAGGTTCAATTAGCAATCTAAGTTTATGCTAAATTAATCCCATATTTAGTGTTTGTAGCATTCATGCTTGTTTTTTTTTTCTGAAAATTCAGACTTTTTCAGCCCAGCAAAAGGTAAGAAAAGAAACTAATTCACTGATCACCCCCAACGCAGCAAACTGCAAAAAACATTGGTCTCATGACAGTATCTATAGAGGGACTAAGCAGATTTGTTATTAGTATTATTGATTACTCTTGCAAGCTGTCTATATCTCCATGGTCGAATACAACTTAATTTCGCAGGCTTCACAGTTGTGAGGGACGAGCAGTGAAATGAATGACAGTTATAAAGAATAGATGGAAATCATGAGGGAAACAGATAATAATCAGAAAGTGTAACTGGCTTACAAACAAACAAGCAGAATAATAGTACGATAATAACAGGTCTGGTTAGTGACTCAAAAAGTCACTAGAAACCATCACATGAACATTGTCTTTTGGTAGCAGGCCATGTTGGGAGTGATCAATCAAAATATGAGAAAAAGGGGTGAACGATGAATTAGTTACTTCTCTTGGCTCTTGAGCGGTGATCACTAAAAGAGTCTGAATTCATGAAAAAAAAAAACAAGTGTGAATGCAGCTGGACCCAAACTGAGGGATCCACATAGCATAAAATTACATTGCAAATTGAACCCCTGAACTAAAACCTATCATGAAGGGAATTTTCAAAAAAACAAAAAACATTTTTTTTCTATACATGAGTAAATATCTAAATTTTCAGCCCTCTAGCTCACTTAGTGCAACCTGTATGCATGGTACATAGATACATAGTCAGCTAGACGAACTTGAAAACTAAAGAAACCTATGTAGTGAATTTAGTTGACAGTTTCTAATAGTATAATGATAATAGACAAAAACAGGTTTGTGCAAAATAAGCTGAACTGTTTGGTTTGTGACTTCGAACGAAAAGTGATAAACGATTTACCTAAATAGTGAATAAAAGCTTTGTTTTTAGAAATTTTTATATCATATGTGATAAATCATTACAATCTGTTTAATTTTTTCAATTTATTACCGTTCATCATCATCATCATCATCATCATCAGTCTTTTAACGTCCGTCATTGGACATAGACCTTCCCCAGGATTTGCCACACTTCTCTATCATGGGCGTCGCGGAGCCAGTACTTCCTGAACTTGTCTAGCTCGTCTCGCCATCTGATATTCTGCCGGCCTCGGTTGCGCATGTGATCTCGGGGGATCCATGAATAACATAATAATTACCTTCATCCTAATTTTCAGTTGCTTTTCATCACAACTTTGACCTGCACCATAATTCCACGGCAACGATTAAACAGCATAATCGTATATGAAGAGTAATTCCACGGTGAGAATCGAACTCACACGCTCTGGCCAGAAGGAGTCCAGTATACATCTGACTGCTTTTAGCTAATCGGCCACGGGGCTTCATAGTTCAATGGAAGACGATTATTGATGTTCACATTACAGACTAAGTAGTCTTTAATAAGATATTAAAATTTTGTTTTTTCCCAAAATTATTCTTATTATGGGTCTGAGTCAAAGTTGCGAGGGAAAGTATCTGAAAACAGCAGCAGCAGTCTACTACCACTACTACAACAAATCAACAGCCAAAGTATCACCAAACCCTGGGTTTCTACAATTTCAAGTTCATCTGGCTGGTTACGTATGTCTGTATTACGTATACAGACTATACTAATGGTGCTAGAGGGATGAAAATAATCCAAGTTGAAAACAGTGTGAAAAATCATTTCGGGCAAATGACCATCCCTTCCTTACTCACAAACATGCTCTTCTTACATTTCTCAGCATTTCATGATGATGATGATGATGATAAATAGAGAACACTATAGGACGATAATTAGAATAAAAAATTTCCCACAGGATGGCGCCACTATGTAGTGTCTTCACAATCACATTATATTGAAAAACAATGATGTGAGGTGCTCACTAGATTTAAACAGCTGCAGACCTTTGGGGCTATCTTCTGAAACTCTAAGAAATGCCATGATGTGACCAATGTCAATTGGCAATATGCAGTGTTGGGGATGATCAATTGAAAAATTGGGAAAAGGAGAGATCAAAGAATGAGTTATTGCCCTCGCCTCTGGTTGGCCAGTGATCACTAAAAATTCTGAATGATAAAATACTAAAAAGGGTGGTAATATTAAAAAAACGAAGAGCTTCTTTCAAGACATAATAAAGAACAAACGTTTGAATTTTCAGCCCTCTTGCTCCAGTGCACAGCCTGTACATGGTACATATATGATCAGCCAGACCCGCTTAAAAACTCATGAAACCTATGTTGATAGTTTTGGTTGACAGTTTCTAGAACTGTAATATTGATTCTGTACCTGTCCTCTGTGTAGTCCATATGATTAGGAAAGGCTCCATATTGTATCAAGAGTTTCACAGCATCCAGATGACCTCGACTGCATGCCCAGTGCATGGCTGTCTTACCCTGTGAAGAAAGGGAAAAGATAAAATTCATTAATTATTCATCTCAGAACCAAAATTAATTAGGTGTACAAAAATTGAATTATGAACAGTAGTCGCCAACAACCCATGAACAATAGTTTGAGCAATTTCTGGAGACTCCTTGTTGTATGAATGCTAGGTCCGGAGCCTTAGCACACACTCTCTTCAAAATACAGCAATAAACATTAGAGCTTATAATGGGGATATTATAAAGAACAATGATAGTTTTAATGATATCGATAATAATAACAACTTACTGAGAATCAAGTAACACCTCACTTGAAATGAAAGATAGCATAAGTGAAAAAAATTGTTTACTAGTACATGATTTTATGAATCAAAAGCTTCCTGACAGTTTGAATAAATTCTTTACTTTTTGCACAGAAAAAAGATTTATTAATACTAGAAAGTCATCAAAAGGCTCTTTGTTTTCAACATGACAGAAAAATATGGAGGAAATTCTTTGCTTGGAATGATTTCATAATTTTTTATCCAAAAATAGATCTAATAAATTATGAGTAGAAATAATCTAGAAAAAAAAAAACATTAAAAGAATATTTTATTAAATCATATTTATGAATTATTGTCTGTCCAATAAATGTTGAACAACCATAACCATTAAAGATGGTGAATCGTTCTGTTTGTGTTTCTGTGTTCCTGACCATATCGTTTGTCTACAGACTGAAAAATTATCATCAGTATTCTGCAAGTCCCTTTCTAAGAAATTTTTCTTTTAATTTTGGGGAAAAAAGCTTTCTTGATCTTTTGGGGGTCTTATTTTGACAGGTTTATCAACAATATCTAGATGTTTCCACTCTATTCTTGATGTTTTCCAGAGGAAATGTCATGAACAGAACTTATTCTGACAGTGATGGCAAATTATATTTATTTTCATTGTCTGTTCTATTAATGTCATATTATTGATTTTTTCATTAAGAAAAAAAAAAACAACATATATATATATATTTGTTAATTGTAATAAGGAACTGTTTATATGAATCCGTAAAGGTGAGTACTGCTTATGAGGCAATAATCCTAATTTGTACTGTCGCCACCAATGTTGAATTTATTGAAAATTTTATAATTAATATGTTATTATTCATTGGTGGAATGAAAATTTATTCAGTCCCATTCGAGACTACAACAGCAACCATATCACGTCATCTCAAGGCAAAAGGAAAGATTAAAAAGTTGAAAAAATGGGTCCCACACAAACTGAATGAAATGCTCCATGGCAGTACCAAACCTAATACTACTCAGCTGTCTGCATCTAAGCTTAGATAATTGGGGGTATGAAGTCTTGCAGCATCCTCTATATTCAATGGGCATTTATCTACAGAATATCATCTTTCCAACATTTTGAGCTTTATTACCATAATAAAAGGTTCAATAAAAGGGAAGCCATAATTTGTGCTTTTACTTAATTGTAGGAAAGCGTTAAATCTTCAAATGGGTCATATTTTGATTAAATATTCACCATTTTTTGATGTTTCTATCATCCTTCATCTTACTATTCAAAAAATGACATTTCATATGCAACAACTGGAAACCAATTTCAATTTTATCTCTTCTAAATCTAATATCTACCATAAATGCATTTGTATTGTAAAATTTATTGACAAAGCAATTCTATAAAATCTTTGGCAATGAATTTTATTACAAAAAGTCATTCACAATGCAATTTTATTGTGAAAATTATTAGCCAATGAATTTTTATAGAATAAACCATTGTCCAATGCAATTCTTTAGAATAAATCAGAGTTTCTCAACCTTCCCTTCACACCTTCTTATAGCTATTTTTTTAAATCTATCGACCTCTTTGAGAATGACTACTCAACGTGATCTAACGCCTCGAGCCAACTACATACTCACATCAAGTAGCTTGAGTTTATATCTTCTAAAAGTAACATTGCTTTCCATTATGTGAGGCCTCATCTTGGCTCAGCCAAGTAAATTCAATAATAAATTGTTTACATTGGATATTTGGAGCTTCAGGATGACCTATACATGCTTGTATGATGAAATAACACAATAATGGAAATTAATAATCAAAACTATCTTTTTTTGTAATATTTTATATATTCTATTATGTCGGTGAAAAGACAATTAGAAGGTGAAGAGAAATTTAAGTGAAGAAGACAGGTGTTACAGTGAAAATTTTTGTTATCTTGTGGGCAAGTTTTGATGCTTTTCAATGGTTGCCAGCCACCTTTTTCAAAGAAATTTGCAGTGGTTGCAGAGAAAACTGTATGCTGTTTACGTGTTTGAGCTGCAACTGCTGCAAGTTTCTCTGAAAAAGGTGGGCAGCAACCATTGAAATGCATCAGAACATGCCCACGTGATAATGAAAATTTTCTAAATGTAACATCTGTATTTTCTCTTGAATTTCTTTTCACCTTCTAATTGTCATTTAACAAACGTTGTCTCGGATCACTTCATATCAACACAACAAACATATTTCATTATATATATTTCATATTTTGTAATTCACCAAGTGGGAGCAGCTTCCCCTTATTTCTTGACGTAATCTACATGAAACAAGAGATCACCTTTCTTTTTTTTAAAAAAAGAATCCATTTGTATACAACAATCTATTGCTCCCCTCAGCTCAACTTCTGCCCCTTTGGGACAATATCACCCTTGTTGAGAATGCCTCAAATAAATCATTAGCAATGAAATTTTATACTAAAAAAACATAGCCCAATCCAATTTCATAGAGAGAATCATTAGCTACGCGTTTCTATATAAATTCTAAAGTTATGACTAGGTAAGTTAGGTATGACTATATTGTTTGAGAGGCCCCCAAGTGGAGACTTATGAAACTTTAAAGGTAATAAATGGTTTTACAATTCACAAAATTCCAATGTTTAATAAGTCAAATAAGATGGTAAAATTACAAGCTAGGTCTATTACAGAAAAGAAGTCACATAAACAAATTGTTTTTTGAAAAACTGGAACAGTTCATCATCTTATATAGAAAATAGTACAAATAAAAATAGTTTTAAGAATGATTTAGACAAATTTAGATCTTGGATAGAAGATGAGTTGTCAAAGCAATTTTAGAAGTTATCAGCTGAAATACATTGAAGAATTTAGGAAAAAAATAAAACGTACCTGGTGAATGTTTCTCTGTGCAGGTAATCTGGTAATATTTTTATTAAGTTTCATACATTTTATAACTTGAATTAATGTGTATTTTAATGTTGAATACATATTTCTAATGTAAATTGTTTACGGAGATGCCTACAGAGGCATTTGTATTTAATAATGAGATAATGATATTAAAAGAAAAAATTTTATTTGGTACAACCTGAAACCAATTTCCAATTAATGTCTTCTTAACCAATTAGCACAGTATTGAATACACACAATTCTTAGCCTTTAATGTTTTGACAGCTGAACTGTGACGTAGCATCTAACCCATACCTAGTTTAGCAACTGGACCCTAATCAAGAGGCCTCTCTTCGAGATGGCTGTTTAATGACCATGGACACATGCCAATATTGCTGCGTGCCAAGATTACAGATGGTAGCGATAGGAAGACAGAAACAGGTCTTTAACCCATTAACTCTTCAAGTCATACACGGGAAATAGAATGTCAATTCCAAGAGAAACAACTTCTGATCGAAATAATCTCTCTTTGATTATTTGGTGATTCAAATTTGTTTTTAAAGAATTCAATTCACAGAAGAGTTCTATCAGTTTCATTTGGTTTATGGATTTAAGAATTAACTGCAGATGACTGATATTTCAGTCATTGCAGTTTTATGGCTCGACTGCAAATGATAGAAATTTCCATCAGTCACACAATGGACCCTTCCACTTGAAGTTAAGGATGACCTTTTCAGCTTGCTTCTATATTTCTCAGATCGTAACTTCAAATAGAAGAGTCTGTTGTTTACAGAGAAAACAAACTGAGCAGCACAGTTTTCATTACTCTGTAAAATCAAAGTCACTGTCACGTTTAGAACACAGCTATAGAGCCGTTCCTGTTGCAGTTAATGGGTTAAAAGCTCGGGGGTTGAGTGGAAGAAGGCAACAAGGAAAGAACAACAGGGCGTGTCACGCATTCAATCAATGGAAGTAGTGTAGTTAGGATTAGCACATCAACAGCTATATAATGGTCATGGAGACCCCAACAAGTTTCTGATAGTAAATCTTCTTCATACCTAGTAGCATATCTAAGGTTTGTGATAGTGATTATGAATATGGTTTTATGGCACATCAACAGCTATATGATGGTCATGAGTTTTTTCAAGCAGATTTTCAATGATTTTTATGGTGCACTGACTCTCATAAAATGGCCATGTAGTGCCTGTTTGGAGGCTGAAGTGGTTGTATATTTTGCAGATGAATTGTTTCTTTGATGTCAGTATTGCATGGAATAAACAAGGTAAGAGACAAGATTTTGAAAGCTGATTTTCTAGGAGATAGGCTTTAGCAACTTGGAAGGTCGACTCAACACAATGCCAAACATAATGTAGATATAGATGTTTAAAAAAGAATACCTCTGAATCTTGTACATTGGGATCAGCCATGTGTTCCATTAGCATCGACATACAATTTACAAATCCACCGTAAGCAGCACATTGCAACGATGTCCTCCTGGATTGGGACAAGAAAAGCAAAGATGAAGAATTATAAGAATTGGAATAAATTTCTGGAATTTTTCAAATGAAAATATCAAGAATTCATTTTTTTTAGTGTCTTTATTACTACATTATGTTGAAAACATCATGAATAGAATATTTAATGAATGTTCTGGCCTGTTTTTTTTTTAAATTACAAAGCAAAGGTGGCAAAGATGTAATGGATGGGAAGTTATACATCATTTTGAAGGTTATAGGATTTGGATTTCATTTATGGCAAAATTATACAACTATAATGGTCATGTGACCTCATCATGTATTCAACATGGCTGTCATATTCGGGCATTTTATTCATGTGTCATGAAATATTAAGTGCACCTATTTGTGCAACCAGGTCTGACTGAGTCAAGGAGATTAAAAACTACAAGGACACTGTTGCTAACAATCAGAAAGAGACAGAATTTGGGGGGGACATAATGAGGAAGGAAGGCTTAGAAAACTTGACTCTCACAGAGCGCATCGAAGGCAAGAGAAGCAGAGATAGGCAGTGGGTAACCTACTGGAGAAGTTGAGCAAATGAATAGCAGAACAAGTATGAAAAAAGGGGGTCATAAAGGAGCAAGAATTGTTTAAAGCAACAAAAACAAAAAGAAAATTGAAGAGTCGTGATCGCTCACATCCTGTAGGGTCATAGCAGACGCAGAGAGATTACTAATCTGCTCTGGAAAAAAATTCATTTTTTGGGAAATTAGTCTTAACGTGTGAGACTTTCATGTAAAAAGCATATCATACCAGTAAGTCCACATGCTGACACAGTTATTAGCTAAATTATTATCTGAAATTTTTACCATATAATGTTTGATCTATGTGTGTAATATTCATCACTGAATTAGATGTTTATTTTTCAACATAACATCCTTCCTTGTCAATACATTCAACTTAACACTTCTCCAATAATCACATAGATCAAACATCACACAGTGAAAATTCCGTATCAAAATTTAATTAAAAACTGTGCCTGGTCGTGGACTTATTGATCCACCCTTGAATACACATAAATGCAAAGGGGTGTGCTCTCATATCAGGGTGTTAGCAAGGATTTTGATTTCCTCACCATTTTTATACGATTAGGAAGTTTTCCAATCTTCGCATTTTTATATTTAAAAAACTGCTAAATATGTCCAAAAAACACTAAAAATGGTCAAAACTAACAAAAACAAAACACCAAAAATAACTAAAAAGACACTAAAAATAGCAAAAACTTGCAAAAAAAATACCAAAATGATCTAAATCAAGCTCAGCTTAGTTGGGAAAATAGAATAAGGTTTCTATTGTAAATTAGCTTTTAAGTGGCTAGTGAGAGCGCTGACTAACACCCAGCAAATACACTCATAAATAAACACATTAGTCCAAACACACATTTGTATTCACTACAATACAAGGACCAACCATTTTGAATACCTTGAGAACCAGTAGCACACTAATTAATGTAGCAACCAATCACAGGTGATCTCACTGTGCATAAATGAACTGAGGGAATACCAAGTAGTAAGTGAATTTGGGCACTGATTCTTCAGGCCCCTTGCAGGGTTTTTTGAACGAAACATTGCATTTCCGAGGCCTGTTAGCCCCAACACCCATCCATCCCACAGTCCAGATTTGTCTACTTGGCACTTCTGGCTTTTCTCACTTGAAAAAACTGAGGTGTGCAGAGAGTGCAAAGATACCAGAGAATTTTCATCACCCAGTGGGTCTGGCTAG
This sequence comes from Thysanoteuthis rhombus, assembly GCA_963457665.1. Lineage (NCBI taxonomy): Eukaryota > Metazoa > Mollusca > Cephalopoda > Oegopsida > Thysanoteuthidae > Thysanoteuthis > Thysanoteuthis major. The sequence continues at coordinate 8,860,472 of OY735240.1, read as the reverse complement.
AGTAATTTTAGCAGTTGGCTGACCTTTTCTGGTCAACAAACAAAAAGAAAACCAAGAAAACATTTTGTATAACAGGTCTGGTTAGTCACTCAATAGGATCTGTCACATGATCAATGTCTTTTGTATTATGCTGTGTTGGGGGGGAGGGGGTAGTGATCAATGTAGAAGTTACTTCTCTCATCTTTTAGTCAGTTAGTGATCATTGAACAATTATTGTTCAGACTATCCTCATCTTGGTTGTTTTCCATACAACGTTTCGACCATTGTACTCTACGGCCTTCATCAGGTATCATCTGGTAGGTGTGGGGGAAGTAACGAACCGAACCCTTCATCTAAACAACAGGGGTATATAGACCGCGCTCCCCTCTTAGCAGTAGTAGTATTATTATTGTCTCACACTGGGATTGAACCTAGAACCATCAGATTACTTGCAGTAATTCTGTCCGATTCTCTAACCACTACACCATGTGTACAAACATGTGAGAAACATCATTGAATTTTCAAAAAACAAGCATGAAACAATTAAAGGATCAATTTAGCATAAACTTACATTGCAAATTGAACCCCTGACTAAAAACCAGTTAGAGGGAGGGTGGGGATTAAAAAAAGTTTTTTTCTAGACATAATAAAAAGTAAATGCTGAAATCTTTAGCCCCCTAGAACCATTAGTATAGCCTGTACACATGATACATACATAGCCAGCCAGACCAGCTTAAAAAACGAAGAAAACTATGGCGGCAGTTTTGGCTGACATTTTGTATAAGAAACACCAAGTGGATCAATGATGAAGTGAAGTCAAAGATGGAGAAAAGGAAATCCTCCTCACGCCTTCCTCGTACGATGGACGAGAGACAAAGCCAGGGGCAAAACATTCAGACTAAGAAATGACTATGAATAAACAGTTGAGTGCCTGAATAGTCAAGCTAAGGCTTGATTTCAACATTATGCACCTGCTTTGTAGTCTCTTAGGTGTGTATATATATATATATATAATATGATAATACCCTACATAAAATAAGAAACTACTTGTAGTATGACACGGCCCTAAAAATAAATAAAGCTATTTACTAAAGTTATAGCAGAACAGGAGGTGGTGTTTGTAAAACAAAACTGGCGAGCCATGTTAATATAACTGTTTTGTTTTCAAATCCCTGAAATAGTTACATGTTAAACAATTGATGATTTGCAGTACATGAAAACTGTCTGAGATTCATTGTAGAAGTGGTTCAAGTACTTTCAACCATTATTAATCATTCTCAAGAATTTGCAATGTATATGTTCCAATTTTAGAATGAAAAAAAAACTATTGATTTATTTGGTATTAGTTGTGGAGTTTGATGAGAACCTTGTAATTATATATATATATATATATATATATATATATATATATATGTATATAAACACACACACATGAATATATATATACAGGACTGATTGGCAGCATGTTGTGTGAGGATGGTGATCAATGAATGAGTTACTTGTCTAGTCTTGCTGGATGATTAAATATCCAAATTTTCAAAAGAAAAGCATGGACACTGCCGGTTACAAACTGAGGAACCAATTTAGCAAAAACTTTCATTGTAAATTGAACCCCCCCAAAACATATTTTACACCCCCCCGTTTCTTCTGAATTTTCAGCTCTCTAGCTTCAAAGGTGCAATATGTACATGTGATCAATAGCCAGCCAGCCAGCCAGCCAGCCAACAAGAATCACCTGAAAACTGAAGAAACCTATGTTGACAGTTTTGGTTGACAGTTTCTGATATATGGAAGGAAGGGAAGGGTTGAGGAGTCCCAAAATAAAGTATATACACTTCTTGATATAACAAATAAGAAAAAAACTAACATTTTGTATAAAAAATGCAACGTTGGTCAATGATGAATTACAACTAAGTCAGAAGAACAATAAAAGTTCCTCGTGTGGCTTTCCAAAGACTTTTTTCATGAGTTTTTGATGGCACTCGACAGATTCTCCAAAGTATGAGTAATGAAGAAGACGGTTATTTTGTTATTTTCCCCTCTCTTTTCTTTGTTGTACATTATTGGTGCAATATATTGCACACAAACTAATAATGGAAAAAGATGAGTCTGGGGAAATACAAAAAAAGGAAGGAATGAAGAAAATAAGGAAGAGGAGGTGAAAGGATGAAAAGAAAATAGGAATCATAAAAAGGAGTGAAATGCAATTTATTTACACTTGCTTTGCACCATGACTGACACCTACATTTTGCTTGGAAGTTATCACTAAGGATAAACAAATTAACATAAGAATTTTCACAAAATCAATGGAGCAGTAACAACCACTGCACTATGAACAATTAAGAGGTAGTTCCACACACAACACCTCCCAGTGAGTAAGTTGTAAAGAATTAAAATTAAAATTGTTGCGATAACTGTACTACTTCTCTATCAAATATCAAATCACTGTACTTCCACAAATAGTCTGCCCAACCAAGCAGCCATGTTGCCCACGGATTTTTCGCTATATGTCAGTCTCCAGGAACTGCAGGTCACATTTTTTGGGCAACAATCTTGAAAATTTGCATGAATTTACCACTATGAACCATTTAGTTCTGGTACAAGAGCAAATTACAGAGATTCATTTATGCAAAGTGCAGATATCAATTTTGTTAAAGATCAAGAAAAACCTTTGCCAATCCTAGGTAAATAAGTAAATTTTGTTCCCATAATTAGAAACTGACAACATAAGTTTCTTCAAATTTCAAAAGATTCTGGCTCTCTGTAGTGTCACATATGGAGCTACAAGGCTAAAAAAATTTAACATTTACACCTCATTATGTCTGGAAATCAGAAAGTACTGGCTCCACGACGCCCATGATAAAGAAGTGTGGCAAATCCTGGGGAAGGTCTATGTCCAACGACAGACGTTAAAAGACTGATGATGATGATGATGTCTGGAAAAATCTTCCCTTTTTTTTTTTAAAAATCTGCCTCCCCCATGAGTTTTATTTTAATTCACAATGTAAGTTCATGCTAAATTGGTCCCTTAGTTTGTGTCTGGCAGCAAACAATTGAACACACTTCCTCAAATTTCCGAATTGATCACCTGCAACACGGCATGCTGCCAAGAGATATTGGTCACATGACAGTTTCTATCGAGTGACTAACTGAACCTGTTAATTCAAAATAAAATAAAAGAAAGATTTTACTCACCCCGAACGATCCTGGCTGTTAGGCTCGATTCCATAGCGGATGAGAATCTGGCAAATATTGGCATGACCCCCAAGAGCTGCCCTGGAAAAACACAAAGAAGAATGGAACTTAATATCTGTACCACACATAAATGAATCACCGTAGCCTAGGCGTGTACCAGATCTAATTATCTAAAAAGATTGATCCTTTATTTGAAATTATCTGAAAAATACCTGTACCAGATTTGGGCATGGTTGGTCCAAAATAACCATAGAGGCCCAAAAGTCCTTTGAAATAAAAAAAATTTTTTAGATGGTGCCTAGCGGTGAGCTCTGATCAAATTTTCAAGGTTGTAGCCCCCAAAATGTGACCAGGAGTGTTCACAGACACACATATACAGACAAGCGAAGATGGAAGAATCTGCATCCCACTTGGTAGGTTGGTTGGCCGGGAAATTTGTGGGGCTACAGTGCTTCGATTTAACCCATTATACCATGTAGAGCTCGAAGAGGGATACTTTCCCTCTGAATTTCTATACTGTTACAAAGAAGTTTCTACACAATAAATACAGTAATGATTGTCTTCTCTTCTACTCTGTAACCATAGAATAGGGAAATTCAATGGAATGTTCATGTAAAATATATTCAAATGGAAATATGAAAAGACATATGAAATTAAAAACTGCCCAGCAGACTGGCTATGTAAGTATCACATGTACAGACGGCATCGATTGAGCTAAAGGGCTGAAAATTTAAACATTTACTCCTTATTATGTCTAGGAGAAATCATTTTTTTTGTTTGAATCTTCTGGATAGGTTTTTGGGAGGGGGGTTTAATTCACTATGTAAATTCATGCTAGATTAGTCCCTTAGTTAGTGTCAGGCAGCATCCATGCTTGCTTTTGAAAAAACATTTTTTCAATTTTTTTCTTTTTAATTTCCTTTCTTACTAAATAGGTTTTTAGTGTGTGTGTGTGGGGGGGGGCAATTTACAATAAAAGTTCTCTGCTAAATGGATCCCAACATCCTTGTAGTAAAAATCATGTGCATTTATAGTAAAATGGATTTTCAATAGTCCAAATCATTTGTCAATTCAATTATATGATAAAATCATTGATCCAGCTTTTCTAAAGTAAAAATCATTAGCCATGCATTTCTAGAGTAAAAATCACTGGTCCTACATTTCTTGAGTAAAAATAAGTCCAGCATTTCTAAGGTACAGATCATTGGTCTTTCATTTATAGAGTGAAAATCATCAGCCATGCATTTCTAGAGTAAGGATAATTGGCTCTCAATTTCTAGAGTAAAAATCATTAGCCACGCATTTCTAGAATAAGGATCATTAGCCACGCATTTCTACAGTAAATACCATTGGCCATGCATTTCTTCAGTAAAAATGATTGGCCATGCATTTCTAGAGTAAAAATTATTGGCCAATTGTATGGTAAAATCATTAGCAATGAATTTTTATACTAAAAATCACTGGGAATATATTTTTACAGTAGAAACCTTCAGCATGCAATTTCTCTAGTAAAAATATTGGCAATATATTTCCACAGTAAACTATTAGAATGAATTTCTACGATAGATGTTGTTCACAACATTCCATTTGTATGTAATCACTGAAAACAATAGACGTCCTTTTGTGATATATTCACACCCCAACACAGACCCAACAGCCTCTACCCGCCCACTCACAACCAAACAAAATAAAACAATACCAGTGTAATGAAGAATGTCCATCTTGGTCCAAGACATCAATTCTGGCCCCATGGTCAATTAGACACTGGACAACATCTGTATGGCCCATTTCACACGCCCTCAGTAATGGTGTATGCTTCATCAGGTTGGTGGCATCAATCTGAGCTTTGTTCTCCAGTAAAAGTCTGACAGTAGAAGCATGACCCGAGAGGGCAGCAGCATGCAAAGCTGAAAATACCAAAGAGAGAAAGGTTTTTAAGACTAATATCCTGATCTTTTTATTTTCCAAGAAAATCCTACAATTATTCACCGAGTGTCTGTCCTTCAGTCTGTATATGACAGTGAAACTCAGGAACCACAAAACAAATCCCTCTGAAATTTTCTTAGTGTGCTTATGGGAACCCAGGTAAGTTTTTAGCAACTTAGTTTAGGACTGCCATAGAAACTATCTGACAACCCACCTGCAGGGCAATTTCAGCTATAAGACAGGTGAAAAGCTCAGGTGGGGTATCATAGAACAAATTGCACTGCCTATATAAATCCAACTTCAGAATAAGAAAATGCAATTAGAACGTAATTATTTAAAATCATTTTTAAGCTTTATACAATTTGTTAGTATGACAGTGTTCAAACAGTTGTGTATATGTGTTTGTATATATATATATATATATATATATATATATATATATATATAGTCATAAACTTGGCATGTTTGGCTAAAAGAGAATTTTAGTTAAATATATCATATTCTTTTTAAGTAAAAACAGTCCTCCAAGTCATCCTACAATATATATATATATTTTGAAGATTTTTAACGTGTTTAGTGCTTAAAGCTGTAAAGCTTTCTAGACTATATATACATACATATATACATATATATATATATATATATATATATATATATATATATATATATATATATATATATATATACACACACACACACATGGTATTCAGATATGTATGGCTCGGTTTCCTTCCTCTTATTTGAGTATTTTTCTGGTACTAAAGGTACTGAAGCATGTTCAAATTTTGAAAAAAATTAAAAAATCTTTTTTCATATTGAATAATGCCTGCTTATACTAAATTGAAAGCAGGAGGTGAGTAGACCCTAGAACTGGTGTGAGTTCCCTTAGGGCTTACCCTGCCCAGGAGGTCAAGTTGATCCCAACAGGGTAATGCTGTTGTCACTAAGAACTCCTTCTTCAGAAAAGGCAAATGGGGTCCATTTGTCCAATAACTTTACGTTGGGTATCAGTATGTAAAATGTGTTATATATTAATCACAGTAGAAGAATATAAATCCAACATAAGTAACAAAATGTATTCAGTAATAACTATTCTGGCAAAAATTTGTCATATAAGTTACAATATCCTATCTATCTGTTATCTTGTTAAAAATATAATTCACAATATGTTGGTGAAACTGTGCTTCCCTTAAATAAACATATGGATATATAGAACTCATACTAAGGGTTGTCAACATGTAATTGGCCATTTTAGAGAGGTATATGCCAATTCATCTCTTTCAAATCAGATTATTGAGAAATTTCAAGGAAATAGATATAATAGCTTAGATAAGATAGATGAAGCAATGTTTTAAATAAAGCAACAAAAGGAAATAATATCATTTAAGTCATACATGTATATCCTTACAGACTAAATATGAAAGTCAAGATGAAAAACTCTTATGGGGAGAAAGAATGTGTTGAAGTACTTTTTCCTCCTCTACCCCCATCTGGAGATCACCCTGTTTGTTCTTGGATAAATAAGAATAATGGAGATTCAGCTTTTTCATGTGAGGATTATTTTTTTTACTAAAGAGCAAAAGTGTATGGATGATGATCTTTTAATTATATTAGGAAACTTCTGAACCACACAAAAGATATTGAAAGATATAGCTTCTAAAATAATGTTACAATCTGAATAGATATATAATATAACAATACTACATCAATTGTACAAATACATATTAGATAAAATTGACACTAAATTATATAAACCATCAATCGAGAGAGAGGAAAGTATATCTCATAATGTTTTCGTCATTTTCTATGAGAATAAGGGATTAATGATATGAATTTACCAAAAATCTTTAATCACAAGGAAATCCTACAAACTCTACCAAATGAATTGAGAAGAGAAAAGAATAATCCATTAGTTACATATAGATTAGGACCAACAATACAGAATAAACAAATAATAGAATCTCTTACTATGATTGAAGATGGTGAAATTAGAATTTCAGAGTGTGAGTGCAAGGCCTCACAATTATTTGATAAACTCTTGGCCACATATTGACAGGTAAACTAGAGATTAGAAAAATTCCAAGCAAAGAAAATTCCTCACAAAAGGTCCAAATTGAGAACCAAACTGTTTGAATTATGGGAAATGTTTAAATGAGATTGAAAAAGCATTAGATATTTTTTATTGTATTTATGTCAAATAAATATCAAATGAGCACCAACATTCAACATTCCACAGATGGAAAGAAAAAGTACTTGGAAATGAAAAAATCCAATGGGTGAAATGCTTTAAATACCCTCAAAAAAATGGGTCCGGTACTTACAAATACTCAAGTATTAGTAGATCTCTCAGAACTTCAAAATAAATTTGTTATAGTCCCAATAGATAAAGCAGCAAATGATACTGCATTCATATGTGAAAAATATTATATTCAAAGGATATTGTCTGCAGGAGGTTTAATAGGAACTCCATCATCCAAATATAAAGTATCGACTTGTGAACCAGACAATATTATATTTAATAATATAGTATTATGTGAAAAGCAAAGACTCAAGATAGATGAAAAAATACACAAGTTACCAATTATGTATTGGATACCTAAAATGCGTAAAAATCTAATAAGTGCTTACTTTATTTTAGCCTCTCTAGTTTGTAACACTATATCTCTTAATGAAAGTCAATTCTACAGTAATTTAAATCTCTTTAGGGTAGTGAATAATTATATGCCTTATAAAAATAATTGGATACCATAAATACCCGTAAAGGGGCTAAATCTATCTTGACTTACGATTTTAGTACTCTTTACACAAAAATGATAGACTTGGCATTTGTAGGAGGAAATAGTAAATATATTGGGTTTATAAATTCTGAAGCTTTCTGGTGTAAAACAATAAGACAAGACTTATTTCACGTGCCCTACCCTTGAGGCGATTGTTAATCATCTTATTGAGGAATGTTACTTTAAAATAGGTAATAAAATATTTCATCAGATCATAGGTGTCCCTATGGGAATTGATCCTGCATCCTACTGAATGAATTTGTATTTACATAGACATGACTATATATTCATGTCCATGTAAATACAAATCTTCAATTAGAATTAATATAAGGTGAATAGTCACTTATGGAGCTGAAACATGGAACTTAACCAAGAAACAGACCCGTAAGCTGAGAACCATGCAACGTGCACATGAAAGAATAATGCTGGGCCTCACATGGAGAGACCACAAAACAGCACAGCACATCCGGGAAAAGACAAGAGTTAGAGACATCATAGAATCCATAAAAAATCTCAAATGGCGGTGGGCTGGCCATGTTGCAAGAATGGCTGACAATCGATGGACATCACGACTCACAACATGGATTCCCCGAGACCATATGCGCAACCGAGGCCGGCAAAATATTAGATGGAGAGATGAACTAGACAAGTTCAGGAAGTACTGGCTCCGTGACGCCCATGATAGAGAAGTGTGGCAAATCCTGGGGAAGGTCTATGTCCAACGACTGATGTTAATAGACTGATGATGATGATGATGAGCTCGTTCATCTTTAGGTTGTACCCATTTTATTGACTATACATTCTCCTAATGATGGAAGAGAATTTGGAAAATTGCATAATACTATATATCTTAAGGATCTTGAGGATATTGAACTGAGGCGTGAACATAATGGAAAGTAACGTTCCTAGATTTGGATATTAAAATTGGGGATGGATAGTTGGTCAATAAATTGTTTGATTAATTTCCATTCCATGTCATACGTATGCCATTTAAAGAAGTATTCCATCTTGTATATTTTATGGAACAATATTATTAGAATATTTGAGAATGGCTCAGGTTACTCTTACATTT